>OX381704.1:101595862-101670862 GCA_947462335.1 Harmothoe impar | reverse complement strand
TGTTTAAGGATAAAAGTGGTGTGTCTAGAGATGTCGATTATTATCATGTTTAGATATTTATATTTAAATAGACTTATTTTATTTCAATATATTGTCTTGAAGAGACTTCTAGCAGCCCCTCCCTCCCCCCTCCCCACTTAGGGAAATATATGCATCACTGTTTTACATAGGTCTCTACTTTAACATGGACACAGCCTTGAGTCAATACAACAGACCTTCAGGGAAGATAATGCTTTATCCATTCTTAAAGTTCTTAAAAGAGGTGTCCATGTAGCAGATGTATCTTCATTGCACCATGATCATTGTGATGTAGCATTCAACCCTTGAGTCCTGCAATGCACATTATTATCCTTTTGTATCCAATGCAATTAAACTTAATTAACTTAGATTTAAGCACCTAAATAACGTTTGAGTGGTTGTAGAAACTACAGTCAACCACAGAGCTGCCATCTGGTATGTGTTTGATAGACTATAATCTAAACACCAATTTTTTATACTGTTTAAATACTAAACATCTAAACATATTCACTATAACTGTTTAGGTGTTTAGGATAAAAGTGTTTAATTCCTAAACAGAAGAATTCAAAGACACAAACCTAATAAAATGTTTAGACTTTAAACATGTTTAGACCTAAACATGTTTAAAACCTAAGCACCTTTTTTGCAGTGTAGGCTCCCTTATGCATCCTGGGCTCCCATAAAGAGGGGAGTCATTCTGGGGGCAACCTGGACTAGCTTTTGACACTGTTTCTTTTCTATGTGTAGCCATCATTTTGTATGCATATACATCTATAGTAAGTCTTAATATCAAAACTATTTTGCATCATATGAACATCTCTTATTAGACAATATCTTAACGTTGGAACCCTCTGAATGAAATTCTTGAAACACTAATAACATGTAAGGCAACATAAAAAATTGAATTTATTGTTTAAAACCCATTTATGACACGCTTAAGAGACAATTTTTGCACAGGTTGAGATTTAATGCTTCTATATTCCTCATGCAACAGTTGTAAGTAATTCAGTCGTCAATTATAGACATATATATATATATGAATTAGTAACATTGTAATATACCATTATAATTATATTTGCTCATCACCCCCACTCTCCTTCTCATCCTTCTGCCCGCACTTAATTAACCCCAACTAGATCTGCAGGATCATTCTACACAGGTATACATGAGACAACATTAGCCTATCAATAATGACTATTATAACACTATAGGTTATATATTCTCTGCTCCACATCATCCGACTATCATACAATCTAACCTGACTATCATACAATATAACATGTTGTTAAATGATAAATATTAATTGTATCAAATATTTTAATAGACATAGACATAGAAGTAGTACGTTATCACAGTGCAGTTATAGCTCATACGATAATTATATAGTGTGCATCAGATTGCAGTATCGTGGTGTTATATCATTATATATAACACTGGTATATATCTGTAGCATAAAGCACACGAAATACTAATTAAGCTTTTATATAGCTTAACAAATGCAACAAATGTATGGTACAGCAAAGTAATCCATATAGGCTACCCACAACAGAAAGTTGGTCGGTGAACTGCTAAAGTTTCCGGGAATGAAAATATTTATTTTGAGATTATTGAAAAATTGCTCAATCATAAAGCATTGGACAATAACAAGTTCTATAAAAATCTATAATATTTCGCTCGTTTGCACCTTTTTCAGGAAAGAGAAATTCATAGATCAACTAATATGTGACTGGTGTGACTTAATATTTATGGTCAATTCTCAAAAATGGGGTCAGACGGAAGAACCATGTAGTTATGTCCCACACATACTAATACCACTCATGTATACTTTTGGAAATCAACCACTATATAGCCCTACTGTTGTAACAGAGTTTGACGAAGTAAATCCTTAGATATAAAGGCTAGTATCGATTTTAGAGACCATTTACAATTTATCAGGCCTTTTTTCGGTGTAAAACTAGCAATAACCAAAGATGTCACACATTATAGTTATTACAATGTCCATTGCATTTTCCATATAAATCAATCCTAATATGTATAGTCAGTATACCTGGCACCAACAACGTAGTATGTTGGTAATGTTCTTTATATAACCTTGAAATTAAATGGGGAATGAGTATGCATGGCACGTGCTCGCTGTGTGATCCCCTTTAGTGAGAATTACACAGAGAAAAGAAGTGGCTCCCAAATGAGAGTCTGGACTCGATCACCGAGGTAACTCTCCCCACAACTCTAAAGTGACTCCTAATCATTAGGGAGTCTTAGAATAGGAGTCATTATATAGTTATCATAGAGTCCTGCTAATGTTAAGGAGTCACTTTAGAGTCCTAGGGAGAGTTACCTCAGTGATCAAGTCAGGAGTCGTGGTGATTCTACTTCTTTTCTCTGTGTACACAGAGAGAAGTAAAGGTGTCAACTGCGTCTCCCACGTGGCTCTGGTAAAATAGAGAGTCAAACAGCTAATGACTCTGCTTATAATTATGACGGGTCAACTTGAGTTGACTCTCTACTATCAGTGTCAACTTGAGTTGAATCTCTACTATCAGTATCAATAGCAGAGTCAATATCTGTTTGACACTCCATTTTTGCCAGAGCTACGTGGGAACACACACTTGACACCTTTACTTTTCTCTGTGTAACAATATGTATTTATAAATGCAACAAAGGTGTGGTACAACGACCCTGTGTATAGATGCGGGCTCCTCACTGTGCCGCCCACGATGTAGACTTGCTTGGGTCCTGGTAACACACCAAGGCATAGGAGCCAAGCTCCTGCTGAATTGTTAACCTGCAGTAAAATAAGTAGAAATTGTATAAAATCATGAATTCAAATTATACCTATTGGATTTATCAATAGTTAGTTTGCAGGACATAACGTTGCACATGTCTAAGGGCTTCTAATTTGATATCCAGCAGGATTATGTTCATAATTATTTTCACTTTTATCCCTGCTGCGAATATCCCTGAACCTTCAAAAATGTCATACTGGGAGTACGACATGATCGTCACTGTACATTGTCACGTTTTCAGGGAAAATATTGAATATGTTGAGTATTCATTTTCTCATGGAGTGACCTGTGACCGTCAATGAATGGCCCCTAGAAGTATGTCCATTGAGAAATATGTCTTTAGAATCAGCTTTTGAAGAGCCATGTTGTACTGTGATGTGTTTTTTTTAATTGATACAAGGTTCATGATATTCGACCGAATATCGATGAAGTTATGTATAGAATCTACATTGTTTAGCAAGTATAATTATGTACATGTCCATTAGCTAAATATGGCACATGCCTCCCCATTCATACATATGTAAATACCTATTGTGTATGCTATTGTGCGTGAGTTATATGTATACTGGTATAGTTACATCGTTAACTTCTATGGACTGGATTATGCCGAAAGTTTATTACCTCTTGTCATCATAATGCATCCATGATGCACCAGCGTTACTGCATTGGTGCATCATGCCTATCGATTAACCCATGATGCATAAATGCAGTCATGGTTAGTAACTCGCCATGGCTGCATTCATGCATGAAAAGGGCATAATGCATTTAAGTACAATGCTGACCTAAAGGGATACATTTTTCTGTCACTATTATTCATGGTTATTGATCTATGGAAAGGTGTGGCCAATTCTTTCGCCACCTTTGTCAAATATATCGTCTCCTTATTTCCATTCTATATATCAACCCTCGGAGAGTTGGCATAGTGCTTTAATGTACTTTAAACCACAGCGGAGGGGTAAGACAAAGAAATTCACACCATGGCTATTTCTACTTAATAAGGGGTGTCTCCATCAAAGACCGTCCACCCGTCCGTCCATGAAAACCGTCCAAAAAGCAGGGATATGGACGTTTTTCGTTTCCGTCTCCACCAACGTCCATCTGTGCAGTCCGTCCATCACATGGACGGACAAAATGGACAGACGGATCCTATTACTGTTCCGTCCATCCGTCCGTCCATCCATCCGTCCATCACAGAGTGACCAATCAGGACCGAAAATGTCAGTTTTCTGATGGAAAAATGGACGAACGGGCATATCCGACTTTTGAGATGTGTCCGTCCGTCCATGTTTGCCAATCTGTGATGGGCGGAATGGACGGACGGGTGGACAGAATGGACGGATGGATGGACAGAATGGACGGACGGATGGACAGAATGGACGGACGGATAGACAGAATGGACGGACGGGTGGACAGATGGACGGACGGAAGAGGGAAATGATCCGTCCATCCATTTTGTCCGTCCATGTGACGGACGGACTGGACGGACGGACTTTGGTGGGGACTCAAACTGTCCGTCCGTCCATGAAAAACCTCCAGATCCCTGCTTTTTTGGACTATTTTATGGACGGACAGGTGGACGGTCTTTGATTGAGACACCCCTTTGGACTCACATAACCTTACAGCTGTGGTCCAAAACAGATATTCAATGGTTATGTGAGGCTGACCCAAAATATGACTACTGTAGATTGGCAGTCTACGGCTATTTTGAGTTAGCCTCTCAGAACCATAGTCTATCTATTACATGCATTTGTGTGCCCATGATGCATGAGGGCAGCCCTTGTGAGTAACTCACAAGTGATCCATTAATGTATCATGACGACCCTACAGGGTTAGTTGATACGCTACAGTAAGGGCTGCATCTGATGCACTGATGCAGCTCCAACGAGTTACTTATCGGTGATGCGTTGGTGCAGCATGACAAAAACTGAATATTGATATTTGAGGGACGCTACTTACTTCTCTCCAGCTGGGATGAGGATACTGTCTTCTTTATCCAGCGTCTTTTTCACGTCTCCATACGACACAGTGCTGTGGCCCTCCTGTATGTATAAAGTGAATCATTCAGCATAGTTCTCACAGCGATATGTCCTCTGTCATGATGCATGAATGTAGTCCTGGTGAGTAATCCCCAGTGCAGCTTCCAAGTATCATGCCGATTATCTTTTGGTTATGTAAACTCATAACAGTTTATTAATTATTTACTAATTATGAGTTGATTGATACACCCTGAAGGATCATGCCATCCTCAAAGGATTAGATAATATGAAGTTTGCTCTTTGTTTTACATATATATATAGGTGCACCCGACATATAGCCATTGTTATACACCTTTCAGTATGTATACCACACAGCACAGTGTATTTACATGTATATTCAGGCCATTTTCAATCAATCCTCTTTTACAACGACACTCTAATAAGATACAAAAAAATGAAATATTTATAAATCTTACCAGTTGCCATATCCAGATTTCCGCGTGTTCGCACGAGTCTGACCCCTCACCTTGTCCATAGACAAACACCTGGACAATAAAGGAGTGAAAACGTTTTACAATAATCATTGATAATAATGTAAATACTTAATTGTTAGTACATATACATTAAGGTGGACTTAATAATTATCTAATCTCAGGAAATTGCTTTTTAACAAGTACATCCACCAATTTTGTAATATTCTTAATTACTGGAGGAATCAGTGAGTCATCCTGATGACGCGTGAGTCGATGCAGCAATTCGTGACTCATTCCTGACAATATATCAACAGTAAAAATTTTAAAAAAGCGAATCAAGTACCCCAATCCTCAGGACCATGTTTTTGGCCAGTTATTCACCTGATAATATATATGTGATGTACTAAAAGTGACAGGCCTTTCGTTTAACTTTAAATGCTGACGCCTACAATGTTCATTACTGAAAAGCATGGGTCGGTGAATTTTGGCAGAGGCCTTCAACATCTTTGGCCGCAGAAGAAAAATACAATAGTTCTAAAGGTGGGCGGTCAGGAAAAAAAATGGGCGAAAAAAAGACACCGACCCTCCCCCCTTTTATCTATATTAATGACTGCTCCCTGACGATACATGCATGCCTATATATATATTCATATAGCAGGGTGTGTCTCCTTTGGGAGTGTTCATTTATTAGTTCCAGGGGGGAGGGGTGGTGGGTTTGGGGGTTCTGTAAAAATTTCTGACCCCTCCTGAGTGGGGGGGGGGCGTAAATAATTCTGACCCCTCTTGAGGAGGGGTGTAAAAAATGTAGCCCCTTTTTAGCAGAAAAGCATGCGCGTTACTATAGTTCAAATGGGGGTGGGCAAAAGAATTTTCCCCGCCTTCGGCAAGGGGGGGGGCGCGAAACATTCGACACGCTCTCAAGGGGGGGGCGTAAAAAATTCTGTGCCTCCACGCAAAATCTCACCAACCCCCCCTGTGATTAATAAATGAACACTCCCTTATTATAAGACTTGTTTTACCTGGAACTGCTGCGTCTCGGGGTAGACACGTGCACGGCCGGCGGTATTGATGGCGTCCCTGTGATCCTCCAACCACTGGCGGAAGTCGATGGGGTCTGGCAGGGTCCTCTCTGTGTCGACTACTATTGGGGGATCTTCAAGGAAGCTGCCTGAAACACATGGATGTGTACACATTAGTGGTAACCATTTAAGGCTAGCATAGTGCATTAAACCTTGGTTGAGGATGCATGTTGCCAAAAGCTGACATTTGTCGTCCTGATGCGCCAAAGCATCCCCTGAGATTAATGCTTGACCGTCATGGTTGAAGTAAGGCCAAAAGCACTTTTGGATATAGTTCAGTTTTGATTCACAAGAGGGCTCTTAAGGGCTGGGAGCTCAGCTCTTACAGGCACAAGATAGGATGAATATGCTGTAACAGCTGGACAATGCTCATGGTCCCCTGTCCAAACACAGCTGCCCTCTGGTGGAACTGTTATATTAGTCCATGTATGGAAGATACTGAACTTATTCCGTGACGGCCCAGCTTTAACTCGCTGGTACTACATTGGTGCATGATCCTGGTCCTTTGGGAGGATTTCAAACCTGTTGGGTCGGCATGATGCTTGAATGCAGAACTGGGGAGTTACTCGCCTGGGCTGCATTTGTGCATCCTGATGGTCTAGGGCATGATGTACGAAGGCATGCAATGCCCTAAAATATGAACGCATTGCTCTGGTTAGTTACTCGCGATGGCAGCATCATGCTAGCCCTATGGGAGTGTATTATCCCTGTGGAATTGGTACACTGAAAACCTCAGGTTCGTCATTTTGACAATACCAAAATTGACAACTTTACAGCCTGTCAACCTGTCAGGTGCTGCCATCTAGGGTAAATTGATTGAAGTAAATTTTCTATCCTGAGATATACACTGGTGGCAGGGAGCAGAGTAGTCTCTATACCTTCAAGGCCATCATTCTCACCCATACACAACGTATCTATAACAAGTAAAGCTACTTAGTTTAATCAAGAGTAAACCAAATATGTGAAAGGGATGCCTCTCGTAAACTAATTAGAGACTATATTCAAACACCATTCTCCAGAGTACTTTCCATTAGTCATTATGACAACCTAAGTTGTCATGATGAATAGAAACCTTCCTCTGGGTTTTCAGTGTTTGATGAATGAATGCTGTACTGAGGAGTTACTCGCTGGGGCTGCAGTCTTGCATCATGATGACAAAATGGCATTGTGTACTTTAAAGCACTATGCGATCCCAAGAGTAATAAAATGACAGGTGCATTATCCACAAAGTGTATGCTTATCAATAATAATCTGTTATCTGAGTAACATTTTCAGCTAGGAATCAATTTCCTCGTTATATAGGACGACGCGTTCTTTTGTTCTTGCCGTGCAGCGTACACACTTCCTGTACAGCGTTTATGGCAACACAGAGAGAAGAAACAGCGTCAAAATAGAGTCCAGGCTGCCTCCAGAATGACTCTCCTCTCTGAGGGAGTCCAAGTCGCCTAAGGGAGCCTAGGTGACTCTCTGGCTGACCTAAGGAAGTCATATGACCAAGAGAGCTATATGGCTCCCCCAGATCAGCCAGAGTCACCTAGGCTCCCTTAGGCGACCTGGACTCCCCTAGAGAGGGGAGTCATTCTGGAGGCAACCTTGACTCCATTTTGACGCTGTTTCTTTTCTCTGTGAATCTATAATGCGTCTAGTATCCTCAGATACTAGACACTTAAAAGACTTGCAATTGAGGACAGAAAGAACTGCTATTGATATATTGATGGTTACAATAATGGCTTTGTCTCACCAGATCGGGCCAATGTAAAAGTTTGACTGGGCACGATCTTTGACCGGGTGCCATCTTTGACCGGCTTGACAGAAAACGATTTATTTAGGGCAGATGAAGATATAAATGGGCTGAAAAAGTTAGTGGATGGTATTATACTTTAAAGTATTAATTTTATTCGACCTAAACATCTATTTGCCCTCAATAAACCATTTTCTATCAAGTCGGTCAAAGATGGCACCTAGTCAAAGATGGCACCCGGTCAAAGACTTTCACATTGGCCTGATCTGGTGAGACATAGGCCAATGTTAGAATGTGAAACTGTCACAGAATAACATATTTTGTTTCAAATGCCTTTTGTGATGGAATATTTGTAAGAATACCAAGGGTTTAGTAGAGATTCGTATATCAATTTTCATTTTATTCGGCAGTGCTGTTCTGCAGAAGTTTAACCATCAGGTCAGTTTTTACAGGCCCACCTTACTATAGTAGCGGGTTTCTCCGCTTTACGCTTCACTATCAACAAAATTCTGCCCTCACCTGGGATAGGTTTTCCGGTCTTGCTCTGTTCCGTTTGAAAGAATCTGTTAAAAACAAAATAAGACTTCTTTACAGAATAAAAGGCGAGGAAATAGCTGAATAAAACTATACATATTGGCAAATTATTAACTGGCCAGAAAATTAGAATTACATAAATGCCCTTGTATTTTTCAAGATGTGAGGGCTGTACATAGAAAACTTTTTATTTTTTAATAAATGATTTTAGTCTTGTTTGCCAGGGATCAGATATTTATATGACACAATCTAATTCTGTTTGGGTATGTAGACCTAAACTACATGGGATTAAAAGACCCACGGGATTCCTACTTTCGTTCCCCTTTGATTGGTTAGATAAATGGTGTTTAGGGATGTAAGAGATGTAATTTTGTACTTTTTGATGCTGGGTCCGAGTGATCCCAGGTCGTCACAGTAGAACCAGTCCTCATACAGCAGGTCTGTGGTCATCTTACCATCCACCTCAGTGAAATACCTGAAAGAGTAAAACATTGTGCAATTAAAGTTGGGAAGATATTTATATACATACAGGAGTTGATGTCATATTGACATCTTTCTTTAGGGGTTGATGTGATCATTTGGGGAACTGTATCCTTTAATATTGTATGACACTGTGTCTCACGAGGTCAGGCCAATAATGTGATAGTCTTTGACCGGGTGCAATCTTTGACCAGGTGCCATCTTTGACCAGGTGCCACCTTTGACCAGCCTGAATGAAAATGGTTTATTTAGGACAGATGAAGATATAAATGGGCTACTAATTACTAATTTAAGGTGTTATAACATCAATTAACCTTTTCAGCCAATCTCTATGTACATCTGCCCTAAATAAACCGTTTTCATTCAGGCCGGTCAAAGTTGGCACTTGGTTAAAGATGGCACCCAGTCAAAGACTATCACGGTCTTTGCGAAAACTTTTTCATCACACAGGACATTCGGTCCTGCAAATTTTCAATGTCAAAGGAGCGGCTGCATTTTTGGAGGACAGGATAGCCACATATCTGATGATTTCTGCATTTTAAGTATAGAAGAGTGTTTTCCATTAAAGATACATTTTAATTGTAATCATTTATGGCCAAATCAGGATAGTTTTATACAGTATTGACATAAATATTTCAGCTTTAGAAGCCCTACTAAATTCTTCTAGTTCAGAAAAGCCCAAAATGTGACTTGACATTGAGTCCTGCTACACCTGTGAATCTGCTGGATCAGTGGCATTTTAGAATGACATTGCCACTGTCCTGCATGTTTTCGCAAAGACTGCTTTCATATTGGCCTAATCTCCTGAGACACACCCATGCACAGTCTTGATATTCTTGATGAAATATAACATAATTATGTCTAACTCCCTCCGCCTCCCAGATCGTCTCATCGTTCAAATTTGTCGTAGAATCAGTGTTGGTCCAGCCCCTCAAAAAGTGCATATTCTCCCTCTTAAATCTACACAGCCCCTCCTGTTAAAAATTAGCATTATGCCAAAAAAGAAAGGTTTGCTTCAGGTCACCCGACCGAGCCTATCAAAACAGGGCCAAGCCTACTTATTTATGCAATTTGAAGAAATCTTGTATCATTACATTTCTTGGGGGTTAATTTTAGATTTACAAAGATTTGAAAAAATCTTCCCATTTTTACACTTTTTTGGTCAATTTTATTGTATGTAGAGGGGAAGTAAAAAAATCCGACAATAGACTTTCTTCCCATGTTACCTGAAACAAACCTTTTTTTCATTTGGCCTTATAACTACACAACTAAAGCTTTACCTGAGTGCGTCCTTCTCGTGCAGGGCCCGTTCCCGCTCCAACACGAGTCCTACCGTGTCGGCCTGCCGCTGGGGGGAGTGGGGGATGCGGCACGGGAGTAGGAACATCTGTAACACAAGTCTCAATTTCAATTTATAAGGTTTATTAGTCTGAACAAACATTCTACAAATCAATGCATGGTATCAAGAGTTTGCTCAGAGGACATAAGAAGATATTGACGTCCTCATGTTACACGGGAAGTTATGCTTGTACATAAATATCTTCTTTTACCTCTGATTTAGAAAGCATTTAATAATAATTCAGGGGCAGACCCAGGAATTAGATAAAAGGGGTCGGTGGGGGGGGGGGGGGGGGCCACCAAACACAAAACCGCTGCATCCCACTGCGACGTGCAGCGGATTCCAATATAGTTAGAAAAATCTAAACATTTTCCAAAAGGGGCAGGGTCCGGACACCCAGGACCTCCCGGTGACCTGTCACATAGTCCTACGTCTGTTATAAATGCCCAGGTTGCGTAGATCCCTTCAAGAGTTCAAAGAGAGTTTTTTTTGAGTTTTACACTGTTAATTCCATAATGGCATAACTGGTGGATCTGACCCATATATTGGGTTGTAAGACTGATGGGGAGTGTTCAGTATTACCTGAATCCGGCCGACTTTGGATAGAGAGTCTGCCAGATTCTGGGTGAAGAGTCTGCCTGACTTTGGGGGAAGAGTCTGCCTGACTCTGGGAGGGAGAGTCTGCCTGACTCTGTGGGAAGAGTCTGCCTGACTCTGGGTGAAGAGTCTGCCTGACTCTGGGTGAAGAGTCTGCCTGACTCTGGGGGAAGAGTCTGCCTGACTTTGGGAGGGAGAGTCTGCCTGACTCTGGGGGAAGAGTCTGTCTGACTCTGGGGGAGAGAGTTTGCCTGACTCTGGGGGAGAGAGTTTGCCTGACCCTGGAAGAGAGATTCTCTGGGGGGCAGAGATATCTCTTGAAAGGCAGTCTCGGGAAAAGAGTGCCAGGCTGACATTCTGAGTGTAGATACCAAGTAATGGGCACATCGGTGCTGCCCCCTCCCCACCACCTTCAGTACCATAACCTACCTGTCCTGTCTCAGTGCTGCCCCCTCCCCACCACCTTCAGTACCATAACCTACCTATCCTGTCTCAGTGCTGCCCCCTCCCCACCACCTTCAGTACCATAACCTACCTGTCCTGTCTCAGTGCTGCCCCCTCCCCACCACCTTCAGTACCATAACCTACCTGTCCTGTCTCAGTGCTGCCCCCTCCCCACCACCTTCAGTACCATAACCTACCTGTCCTGTCTCAGTGCTGCCCCCTCCCCACCACCTTCAGTACCATAACCTACCTGTCCTGTCTCAGTGCTGCCCCCTCCCCACCACCTTCAGTACCATAACCTACCTGTCCTGTCTCAGTGCTGCCTCCTCCCCACCACCTTCAGTACCATAACCTACCTGTCCTGTGTCAGTGCTGCCCCCTCCCCACCACCTTCAGTACCATAACCTAACTGCCCCTGTTTGATCACATCTTTCTCTTGCAAAAGACTGTTTTTGGCGGCATGTCTGAATCTCTTTTTTATTATAAATTACAAGTAATATTGTGGCTTACCTGTCCCTGTTTGATGGGCACGTCCTTGTGCTGCCCCCTCTCCACCACTTTCAGAACCATGTCGCCCTTCCACATAAAGAACAGCTGGAATAAAGTGAAAAATGACAGACTGGAGTGAAATATCCATTTAAGGGCAGCCCTTTTGTCCTCATAATGCATAAATGAAGTCCTGGTGAATCAATAGGCGTGTGATTTACATCACAGGAGACTCAGGGTGTCAGGCTACTTTATGTCTTTACCCAATCTCCAATCACAAAATGGATGACAATTATGACTTGACCGCACCCGTACTATTACGTGAGATGCACCCAATTCAATCAATTTTCAAACAAGCCTGATAATCAACCCTGATAATCGAGCCTGATGATCGAGCCTGATGATCAACCATGATGGCCGTGAACCATGATGGCCGTGAACCATGATGGCCATGAACCATGATGGCCGTGAACCATGATGACCGTGAACCATGATGGCCATGAACCATGATGGCTGTGAACCATGATGGCTGTGAACCATGATGACCATGAATCATGATGACCATGAACCATGAACCATGATGACCATGAACCATGATGACAATGAACCATGATGGTGACAGACCATGATGGTGGTGACTGACCATGATGATCATCCCAAGTGGCAACATGGGCAACATCCCCCCCCACCTCCCAAGAACATGTAGCAACATTGGCAACATCCCAAGTGGCAACATAGGCAACATCTTCCTTATGATTATAGGCCATTTCCTGAATGGGTTGTCTAGTCTATAACACTTTCTTGTGCACTAAGCCTATAGCAAGACAAGCACACATTGGTATATATAACTTTTATTGAATTCAAAACATAGCACGGCGCAGGGTTGTCTAGAATGGTGCACATTGCTTCAGCATTGATTTCAATGGGAAGGCAGTATCTGTGTTTTGTTGATTCAAGAAAGTGCAAATATTTTGGCATGATTTTTTTGCAACAAAAAATGCAAAATTGCGTATGCACTTTATTGCATAACATAGATTAGGTCTGAAAGCAACAGTGCAGCCAAAATTTATATCATTGACATGGATAATTTATGATATATGATAGATTGAACTTGAAATTGGGAAAATCTCTTAACCAACGTTTTAGGTCGTCTACCTAGACTCAGGGGTGCACCCTGAGTCAATAACTTACTAAGTATGTACCCATGCATCATAACGACCCTAGCTCAAACCGTGACAGATCATGTGGTTCTGAAGGGTTGATGGATACTTGGACCCACCGATTATACAACATGAATTTGGAGAAAGGTTATGACATCGTTTATATTTTAACAGTTTTCTGTGGAAAGACATCAATTCCTTCTGTTCTAATGGCCAGATCCATGCAGGCCCTGTTAATAAAAAAAAAGTTCGTATCTAATAATCTAAGGATATATATGGCTGCCCTTACCTCCTCCCCACACTCTAAGTGGAAGTCCTTCCTCTGGTTAGGGCCACCAACGAAGAAGCACTTCATCTGGCCCAGACTGTACCTGTGTAATAGGAGAAAACAGGTTCAAACATGCTCCAACAAAGATATAGGAGAAAAAGAGTTTTTTCCATTAAAAATACATTTTAATTGTAATAATTTATGGCCAAATCAGGATAGTTTTACACAGTATTGACATAAATATTTCAGATTTTGAAGACCAACTAAATTCTTCTAGTTCAGAAAAGCCCAAAATGTGACTGGACATTCGGTCCTGCTACACCTGTGAATCTGCTGGACCAGTGGCATTTTAGAAGGACATTGCCACTGTCCTGCATGTTTTCGCAAAGACTGGGCAATATATTGTAAACCTGTACATAACTTCATTAGATGAACTTTACACAATGAGATTCGTTCATACCCATGTAAATTGGGTGGAATGTTTCTATAATTCATTTGTAATGCACATGTATATTGATCTTTCTTTTATCAAAATCGACAGAAAATATGACATCACAATTGGTTTAAACAAGAGAACTTGAATCAGCAGTAACCTGTGCTGAATAGATCTGTAAATAGGACACTGAAATGTTTTCACTAAGCCCTCCAGTGCAGCCATGCATGACCTCGTATAGACATTCACAATCAGTTAGATCAATGGCATACCTCTATGGAAGGCTATGGTTAGATGTATAGAGAGACTTCCAATGACCTTCAGAGATTCAGTTTCAGAGGAATAAATCATTTAACCCTGTATGGACGGCGTCAGGCTCAATGTTTATGTCCATTTGTCGACCTGAAGCACGAGCGCAGTGTCGGTGAGTTACTCGCCTGTGTTTGTGTATCATGCCGAACTAGAGAATATCAACCTTGAAAGTTCAAATGCAGCACTGGTGAGTTGCTCTTCAGGGCTGTACTGATGTATCGTGTTGAACAAAGGGCAGCAGTGCATTGAACCTATATATGTAACCCTTAAAGGGTTAAGGAGAGCACACGTAGAAGAAGTATCAACTAACACAGCTTGTTATTGAGGTGTATGAAATGTGAAAATATGGGATAGCTCTCCTAGGTGCGCGGACAAACATTTAGAGTGTTATCTAAATCTTAAATCTTAATCATTAAGATCTGAATGTGTAGCTCCTTCCACCTAGTGTCACATACCCACACTATTCTGAGGTTTGCCTTAGTAGGCCTATAGTATATACCCTGCACCCAGATGAGACAACATATACATGTGTACATCTAAAACAAAAGAAAGAAAAAACGGGGGTTGGGGGACAGAGTCCCCCATTAAATACTAATAATAAGCCTATCCCACAATGGACTTACTGCTACTAGTGGCACCACCTTCATTTGCTTAGTGATACTTTCAAGATAATCTAAGGTAGCATTAAGATAGTTTAAGATATCATTAAGATAACGCTCTGAACGTTTGTCCGCGCACCTAGGAGAGCTATCACGGACGTGCATGAAATGTGGAATGTGGGGTGGCTACAAAACAATGTAGTATAATATGGTTTGAATCAAGCATAGATAGATCTGTTTATTTGTCTAGAACATAAATGTACTAAGGAATTTTGTAGAATGACGACCCTATCATACTTACACCAATACGTTTTGTCGACCATTGAGTAGCATGTTTCTACTTCATAACAAGAATGTTGATAACCTATATAGCAAAGTGGGTAATTAAAATAAGGGATGCTATAATTCGTAAAACACACACTGCATAACCCAAGTGTAACCAAGCATGGCTTCTGTGTTAATTGACATGTCACGGATTTGGCAATGTACATATTTGAGCTCTCACGACGAGCGCCAATGAAGTTGCTATTTTGCATTAGATGTTGACAAAATTTCTTTATTTCCCTCAATTATGTATAGGTGCATGTAAAGTGCACTGATATGCCGACCTTAGTCAGTACTGGTTAACAACCCAGTCACTAGTGAATATCCTAGTTAGTCATTTTTGGCTCCTAATACGAGCAACAAGGGTTAGTTAATATTGTCCGGTTAGTCAGTAGTCACCAACCCACCAGTTAGGTAAACGTCATATTTAGTTTTGCCTCATTTTTGAATATCATTTATATATAGTCTTTCTGATCAATATCCCCATGACTGGCATAGGATAGCCACAGACTAAGGCCGGGGGCATTTAGATTATCAGTGTGATGTGGCCATGGGTGCGAGTTCATAGACGATTACAGACCCATTAAAGGGCTGGGTAATGCCTCAATTCTGATGCCATTGTCATCATGGAGTACCAATGCTTTGGTGGCTGTGTCTCACGACCTTGGGCCAATGTTTTTGTCTCTGACCAGATGCCGTCTCTGACCAGGTGTCAGAAAAAGGTGTTTTAAAAAGAATTATACTCATATATATAAGGATTTGTAAAAACGTTATGGTGGTTGTTATATAATTATAATTATAATTACCCTTCTGCTGTTGGTATTTTGACCTTATCAAGCCAAGCCGGTCAGAGACGGCACCTGGTCAGAGACGGCACCTGGTCAGAGACAGCACCCGGTCAGAGACAAAAACATTGGCTCAAGGTCGTGAGACACAGCCTGGTACTCATGGCTGTGACCAATATATGATGCATGTCTACAGAGGTTAAGGCTGTACTATATCTAACTTGTCCCACTTATGATTGCTTTCATCACAAGATGGACACCGTCTTTTGTTTTTTCTTCCAGCAGACTAAGGTATATGGATTAATATGATATCCTCTTCTGATAACAGACGGTAGCGATGTGTGTATCTAATAACATTATAGAAAAAGGTCCAAGTAGTCTCGTACACCAGTCAGATCTCTATAATCCGCCATCCAACAGTCCGCCAGTCTCACCTACTGCCAGGTTAAAAAGGGGGTAGTTTTTACATTGTACCATACAAACTTCTCTCTATAAGCCGCCCCATTCACCATCCAACCAATTTCGGCCAGCAAGGGGGCATGGGGGATTAAAGACATCTGCATTATCAACAATCATTGCATGACTGTGGCCGCTACCAGTTTCAGTAAACTTCAACATGGGAACTTAGATACATCCAAGAGAGTTGATGCAAAGAAGGATAGGAGTGAGTGATGAGACAGTTGTGTAGATTCACAGAGACTACACGTAGAAGAAAATACAGTGATTTTTTTTTCATACCGTGTTATGATACCTTAATCAACCACACAGCAGATGACAGTGGTATCATACATGTGAGTAACTCACCTGTGGGCTTTTGCACAGCAAACAACGATTTCGTTATCCGTCATGCTGTGATGACGATTTCCTTCTGGTAATCGTTACAAGTGTATTTCTGACTAAATGGTATCCCAAGGAATACTTTAATACCGAAACATTTTAAAGATAGCATTATGATCTCTTTTTTTACGCTTTCATTATTATTACGCTGTGCAACATCCCACAGGGCTGCTTTCAAGCATCATGCCGACCCTACTCGGTATACATTCCCGAAGGGTCGGCATGATTCATCCATGGACCCCTGGCAAGTGGACTCACCAGGGCTGTGTTGGTGCATCATAACATGAAAAGAGAGGGAGTCACTTTGGCGACCGTGAAATCTTGAGACATCTTGAGACATGACTCCCTCTAGCGATAACAACGAGTTCTAATCCACGGTGGATCCCATATATAGAGTATGTATAACACTTAAGACCAGGATCACATGCGTAGCTGACCCAGTTGGAAACATCCAGATAGCCCCCCCCCCCCTCCCCAACTGATCTATATACCGTAATAAAGATAGGTTCACAATACCACTGTATATAGTTTGCCATATGATGGGGGTATCTCTGGCTGTATTATATCATACCATAGGCTGTGATACTATGGAGCTATCACTGGCTGTTCTACATGTATATCAAAGGCTGTGATACCCTGCAGGTATCTCTAGCCGTGTGGCATCACAGGCTGTGATACCCTGGATGTATCTGTATACTTACATCATCTTGTTGCAGACCGGGGGCAGAAAGAGCTGCTTATTCTCCTCTATCCACTTCTCGATGTTGTACACCGTGCCAGGTTTACACGACGCCATCACTGCTACAGTCCTAATGACAATAAGGCACCTGACACACCACAGTTACCTCTCCACCACTTATGGCTAACTACTGGGATCCACGCTGTGTAGAGATGCACTATTTATATGTGTGTAGCGCTGTATATAGAGACGGGCCTGGTGATACTCTTGTTCCCAGATCATTCCACTGTAAGGCTCTGGTAACTACCGCTATGACATTGAAGTTGAATTTTGCTAGTCTTTTGGGTTTTTTGGCAATCACTACTGATATACCGCTTGGAATCAGTGAACAGGAACAAGAATGTATGATGGGGGGTTCACCTGTTGTACCTTCAAGTTCCAGTTGTAGTTGCTGTCTGTTGGTTCCAAACTAACCACAGCCATTGCCAAGACCTAGCTAACAAAGAAAAACTCCAAATTCAATGGCATATTGGTGTTTACAATTGCCATTCTGTCTGGTGGTGCATGGGACAAGTGTAGCCTGGTGAGTGCATGGAGGGTAGCTGGTGACGGTGTTAGAAATTAACCCTTTAATGACAGCATGAGGCCTCAACGCTTCATGTTCAAGGAACTTAATTGTCATTGATGCATTGGCGCATTATATTGACGCATTGTGTGTGTGTGTGTGTGTGGAGGTTGGGGGATGGGGTCGTCATGATGCAGCCATTGTGAGTTACTCGCCGAATCACTCATCAGGGCTACATTCACGACAACCAAAGGGCATAGTGAATTCAGGCTCTCTGTAACCCTTTAAGGGCTTCAATGGTAAGATAGACTGGAGTTGTGATCCAGGAGTGAAGACGGTGGGGGGGGGGGGGGTCATTGTTACCTGGACATGCTTCACTTCCCGTAGGTCACAGTGTGATCTATATATGTTTATATACGTCTTCTGTAGCACTCCCAGGAATGAGATGCCCGGTCTGCGTGGTCAGAGCATCAAAGATGGCGGATTGTAGGTTGAATGGAGGCTTGTTTTTGTTAGTTTTAAGGGTGTTAGGGGGGGTGGCAGGTTGTACAACTTGGTATGTATGGCTTATTTATCAATACACACAATCTGGATAGCAATTGCACTGCAATAGGAGGCAAAATTTACTGTATTGGCCATCCTAGAATCGATCAGTGATGCCCTTGCCACATATCAAAATGTTTGTTGTGATGCCCGTAACACATTTCTATGATGCCCTGTCCACGGGCATTATTTGCCAGAGGAAATGACCCTCTAAAGTAAAGGGGGGACCCAGGAAACTGGGGTGAGGCATTTTTTCTTCATAAAAATAGAATATTGAAGATAAAATGGTGGGAAGGTTGACATGGCTGAGTCACGAGCCCTGGACCTTTGGGATACAAGGGGACTGTGATTACCACTAGACTACCATGTGGGTACGAGGTTGTGATATCTAAGGAACCTATATGTATTGTACATTGGAATGTTTTAACCTTTTGTTCCTAGCATTGCCCTCACACAAGCCTGAGTCTTGTGCCAGCCCTATCCCTATCTCCGCCATATTGCCCAAATCCATGGCTGGGACTGTGTGGCACTGTGGAAGAGTTGTGACAGGGGCTTGCAATAGCATAATGAAAGCCCTTATGCAGCTATGATGCGAGTTCTCCCAATTGCCCCTTGTTCTAAGAAAAATAGACCAGTGAGATGTATTCTGTGGACAATTGTAAAGTTAGGTTAGTAAAAATAGACAATTAAAAAAAAAGGTGGGTAGGTTGACATGGCCGCGTATTGAACCCTGGACCTTTCACATACAAAGCGCCAGTGATGACCACTATACTATCGGATCTGTGTTGGGTGGCCATAATTGTGACAAAACATGGGAATAGGTGTCATTAGGGGAAAACAACTTACTTCAAGTATCAAAATATTTGAAATATTTGCTGAGAAATGACATCTCAAACATGGGATGGTAGGGACATGTAGGAATTCAGAATAGACTGCAATGCGATCACATATCAATCTATTTTCAAATAATCCATATAAATCATAATTATTAGAAATTAAACCAATAAATACATATTATTGTACATAGATTTGGATCTGATAGGAATATTGGCATTCTGTTTTCAGTTCTGAAATCCTCATGGATGGGGCAGTTGGATGGGGATGATTTTTATTCCAAAAGAACGAATTGATGGTTTCTATGGCAACCAAATGACAACAAATGGGTTAAAAATGGCTAAAAACGTTCTTTTTACATTCCAAACAAGACCAATTTAGAATGAAAATAGAATTTTGATGATAGCTTCATAAGATTCCTTGGGAAAAGTTAGTCTAAGGTCATTTTCTCTTAAGTATTCACATTTTTAGCTATATCTCCTGAAATATCATGTTTAGAGCATTTATGGCTATTCCCCCTAATGTTATGAATTGCCAGGTTTCGTCACATATCTGATTTTTGGACCAATTTGAGTAACACTTACATACATGTATATACACCAAATGAACTGTGGTACGGAGCATCACTTTCATGCACTGACAATGTGTTACGGGCATCAGTGGCAGTGTGTTACGGGCATCACCATGAAATCATAAAATCCATATTTCTCACTAATCTGTGGGGTTTACATTGAACAATGAATGGTTACAGCCTTGTTAATTGCTTATGATGATCATGTGTAAGTTTGAGCATTCACAAGTCACTAGAAATAAGGCAATCTTGCCTTTTCTGTTGGAGCAATAATAACAACTCCACCATCTTTGATGCTCTGACCACGCAGACCGGGCATCTCATTCCTGGGAGTGTGTAGGGAGCTATTTTGATGTCTCTAAGCCTAGGCCAAAAATGAATGAAAGGTATGTTTCAGGTTACATAGTCTGAAAAATCTAGGTAGGATAGGTCAGATCTTTTTTAGATTTTTTTTCAAATTTTGGCCTGAAAAGTACTAAAAAATTGACTCCAAAAACCTTAGCGCTGACTTACCAACAACAATGTTGACTCATGGACTATCAAATTGACTCTGAAATGCCCCAAAATTACTTAAGATATGAATATTTTCGCAAACATTGATAAAAATGTCTAAGGTGGCCCTGTTTTGCAAGGTAGGGTTAATTGGGTAACCTGAAACACACCTTTTTTTAATTTGGCCTTATACACAGTATAATGCCTTCAATATACAAACACATGTAAACAGTTGTTACATGGCACTTACTTGTTTTAATGCCCTGTCTAGTATTCATGGTATGACGCCAACTAAAGAGACTCTAATATGCCGATAAGGTGTCTTAATCTACAAGAGATCACATGCATCATATGGTGTAAAGACAGTTATGATGCATGAATGCATCCTAAAACAGGACAAAATATCAAGTTATTTTGGTAAAACTGTATTTGGTTCACTCGCCGACACGTTGCCTCACTGATGCTATGACTCGTCATTGCTGTCTGGATGCATCAGTTGTCGTTAAGGGTATAATGTATACAATTCTAATATACTGGTAAAGGAATTAGGCCAAAAAAGAAGGTATGTATCAGGTAACATGCAAAGGAAATGTATTGTAGGTAGGTCGGTACTTCTTTTTTTTCTTAATCTTTTTGTTTAACATGAAGGTACTAGCCAGCCTCTCCGAAGACCCTAAAATTGACCAAAAAAAGGGTAAAAACACGGAAATTTCTTCAAAATTGCATAAAAAAAAGTTAGGGTCGGCCCTCTTTTTTGGCCTTAGTGGCATGCGTGTGTGGACAATATAATGTGCAGATATGCTCCCACATTATGCATACTGTGCCCCTATGCCATCAGGTGAAACATGCTATTTTACCCTCTAAGGACGGCATGTTGCCATAACGCGAAATCTGTCATCATGAACGCAAATCAATCCATCAATCAGTGATACCCCAATAATGCGCTTGTGCATCATTGGTGCATCATGACGACTCTTTGGGATTGTATCAACACATACATGAACCCAGCATTGCCAAGTAGTGACCGCGGCTGCATTCATGCATCATGCCAATGCATCATGTCGATTGCAGATTAAAACGCTATGCCGCTCATAAAGTGATGATTATGAACACCTCTTTTTCGAATGCATCCAAGAGCAGGTTGAGTTTCCGAATGCTGACATTGATGACGCTAAAGCCGTCCTCCTGATCAGGAGATGCCCTTGACCCGGGCTCCCAGTGCTTCACACTCACCTGCATATATTATCTGTATACTTTAGGCCTTTTTGTAACTTTAAGTAGAACTTGGACTTGGACTATAATTATAAAGGGTGATCTGTACGTCGATATAGGTGTACAGTTCATATACATGAGACGTATGATTTACTGTACAAAGAAAACTTTATGTCGGTTGTCTTAAGAATGACTCTCATATAAGAGTTATGTGACTTCCTCAGGTGAGTCAGGAAGTCGCGTGACTCCCTTATGTGAGTCAGGTAACTCCTTATAGATTTACCTAACTCCCTATAGGTTGTCACAGAGAAACGCTATGTTTTAGGTTTGAAACCAAAAAAGCTTCTAATATGAACTATGAACCTACAGCAGGTTATACTAATCATGTATATTGTACATTGATTGTCTATAATTATATAGGTCAATGCCGTGCTTAAGACAAGAAAACTATGAGAGGATTTGCTATGTTTGGTGTTATTTCAGTCTTTATTCACACTTTGACAACAGATGAATACGACAAACGCACAATAAATATTGATAACAATCAATCAATAATATTTATAATAAATAAATGTGTATGTACGATATAAATAGGTCCATATCACAATGTGTAATACACTTGACGCCCCACACTAACACTATGTTAATTTTGAAAATAATTCGCTACAGGCATTGCATGAGTAGTCTCCATATAAAGCAAATATTTACAGAGGCCAGCATCATCTATACATATAAATAGTAAGACAAACCTGCCGAGTCTAATAAAGATGTAAAGATTCGGCAGAAGCCCTATACTATCGAAACTGTAGCGATGGTATATCGACAATGAATGTTCTGTTCTGCCATCCTTGAAACCTTTTGTTGCTCTGTATTGCGTTTACCATATACATAATTACATTAGGTGGATATATGTATCTCTCTCATAGTTTCTAACAGAGATTTAGTCCAAGTTTTCCGAGGTCTACTTCTTATTCAAGTCCAGTTTTCCCAGGGGTTTCACACTGAGTCTATAAGCAAACTGTTTACAGAACCAGCGTTATCAATAACACAAGTCAGAAACGACTTCCATTTCAGTTGTCAATAAAAGATAGTGTTATAAATAAATAATTTCTGCCGGGTCTAACTAAGTTTTGCTGAGGTTTACTTCTTATTCAAGTCCAGTCTTCCTAGGGGTTTAACACTGAGTCTATAAGCAGAGCCAGCGTTATCTATAAATAAATAATTTATGTTGAGTCTAACCAAGTTTAGCTGAGGTTTACTTCTTGTTGAGGTCTAGTTTTCCCAGGAATGGTAAGAAGTAGGACCCCACGTAGAGCACCCCGTCTACCTCCTGGACTTCACTCACGGCAGGTACCGTCTTACCCTCCGGGTCGTGCAGACTCCTCACTATCTTACCGTCCACATCTAGCTCCAGGATAAGGGCGTACTTAGGTACCATGCCGCCAATAGTGTTCCTGTGGAGCACCTGTAGGGGGAGATGATCATTCTGATTATAGTCCAGGTAACATAGGGGTTGACTTTAAGCAGATTGTAATGAAAGTTTTATCAAAATGCGTTTCTATGAAATCCCTAGAATGATATACAATTCCTGAGAGATCCAGGTTGTGATACCCCCTAAATAAGAGATAGCTGCCAACCACTATAGGCATCGAATTCAAACTATAAGCCCTAAATCTCTTTTTGGTTTGCGGTGGTCGAGTAATCGTTCAAAATGATGGAATTGATAACAACAATCAATGTAGATGGGGAAGCAATATGGGTTGTGTTCAGAGTCTCCTTATATCCAGGATGGCCACCAACCGCGCATTGATTTCAAACCTTTAACTCAAAATGATGGTAGGAATAAGAACAACTAAACATTAGGAGCCCATTTTGTTAGAATTATTGGACCGCAATCTATGTGTTTATCTTAAGAATAAAACAACATAGTCAGGTAGTTGAATTTTGTTATATTCCCTAGAAATGCCTTTCCTTGATATCTACCTTGAAATTCATTATGGTGAAGGATTATGTTGTTGTTTTTTAAATACAAGTGACCAATGACTGTGACATTTGAGATATTTTGAGACATTTCATAACACAAATAAAGAATCTTTTATGAACTTACCCGTGCCATGATGTTCTTGAGCCATGGTTTTGGGGCGAGGAAATCCCACCAGGACCACATCTCAGGGTGACGCACCACCGCCAGCGCCACCCAGTAGCCGCCGCTGGAACTCACCCGGATGTTGTCGGGCAGGCCGGGAAGGTTCTCAATGAACAGCTCGTGCTGCCCCTTCTTAGGTCCGTAAATGTAGTACCTGGAGGAGAATTAGAGGTAGGTGATGGCACTGGAAGTTTGGGGATATTATATACATGTTCATTGGGGATCAAATGTACATTGGTCATCATGCATGCTATGTAAGTGAATGCTGAAAATAAGTAAGGGTTCTTGTGTTTATACATAAATACATAAATTTATTTATCCTGGAAATCGTTTCTCAGTTTAAATGTTTTTGGCTGTATGAACTAATTATTAAACCATATTTTGATTGTAAATATCACTAGACACGGGTCCATAGTATGTGGTGAAAATGCACTTCTTTTTTTGTTGTTTATTAATCATGAGTTCTTATAAGTGTCGTGGTAGCTAACTATATGTGAAATTTGAGTTTGAATTTATGTTTCTGCTATTGTAAAATACAAAATAAGTTAGCACTAGGTTCTGGCGAGGTTCGAACTCGCGGCCTTCTGCGTGTAAAGCAGACGTGATAACCACTACACCACAGAACCAGAGCTGGCTGCTATACATAGAAGAGTTTGTAAATGTATGCTTTTATTAGTACCTTCATAGCCTATTGGTTACCAGGTATTCTGATGCTTTGAAGCATAGCTTATGCCCCAATTCTTTTTTGAATCTACAGTAAAATCTTGGCTTATTCTATTTCAGGTATCTTATCACATTCAGGATTAAGATGAACGTTAACCCTTTAAGGACAGAAAGTTACCATGAAGCAATATTTGTCATCATGATGAACCAACACATCGCTAGTGGGTAAATCGCCATGCATGTTTCAAATATCGGCCTGATGCATGGGTGCAGCCCAGGCAAGTTGGATGCAGCCATGGCGAATTACTGGCCAAGGCTGCATTTAAGTATCATGACGACAAAGGGCATGGCACATAAAAGCACTAGTTGCCCCCTTTAAGGACGATATGTCGCTAAAACTAAAAGATGGCATTTGTCGTCATGATGCACCAATTAATGTAGCCCCGGTGAGTAACTCGCCAGGGCTACATTGGTGCACCATGCCGACCCTTCAGGAGTGTATCAACCCCATAGGGTTGGCATGATGCTTGAATGCAGCACAGTCGAGTTACTCACCAGGGCTGCACCCATGCATCATAACGACCAGGGCATTATGCAGCAAGGCATATGCCGTCCTTAAAGGTTACACTTTAGTGTTAAAGATGGTTCAGGAACTAATGTGGGGTAGATTTATATTTTTTAGTTTTTTTAACGTATTTGTGCTCATAATGTCCATATAAATATGTGTGTAGCTTTTTTTTTAAATTATTCTGATCCTTGTAAATGCATAAAATATCGAGAAAACCAGATCAGGGGACCCTGTTCTAATAGAATCGGGTCCCATGATCTATTCTGACCATGACCTTTCATGGATTTATTTGTCTCAGAATGATTAAAAAAGCTACACACATATTTATATGGACATTATGAACAAAAATGCGTTGAAAAAATGAAAAATAAAATTTACCCCAAATTATCTCCTAACCCATCTTTGATAACGTTATAAGTAAGGTGCTGTACTCACTTGGTGACCCTGCTGCGGGCCATCTCGGTGATGAGGATGGCGTCTCCTTCATGTGTGAGCTGCAGGCCGTTAGCGAAGTACATGTCCCTCAGCAGGATGGTGGAGCGCTTTGTACGCGGGTTGTACTCTATCAGTCTGTAATGGAGGGAGAGAGGGTTAAAACAATGTTCTTTGTAATGGGGCTATAGATTGGAGCGGGTCCCCATATCGCATAGCGATTTAATAAGTGTCCGTGTCGTGTCACTTAAATTTTCATGTCCCATATCGCCTCTAAGAACCTCTCATGTCCCATGTCGATTTTAAGAAACATCCTATGTCATGTCACTTATTTTTCCCTCGTGTCACTGAGCTCAATGTCGCATGTCGCTTTTTAAGAAAAGGCCATGTCGCCGCATCGAATTTAGCCATCCACCCGCATTGTAATGCGATTTCCTTTATTATTTACGTTAAACTAACGCTTAAAAAATCAAATCCTTTAAAGATGGAATTTTGCCTCAAGACAACAATTGTCGTCATGATGTATCATGCAGCGCAGTGGGGGTTAGAAGTACGTCATGTAAGCAGCTGGAAATACTTCAGACGTTCATCATGATACCACTAGGTGACGCCAGTGCGCCGTGTACATGTTCTGTGTACAGGGGTGCTGTGGTGTTGGAGGGCTTGCACTGGTGTCTTACGCTCTATGTAGGCTATATGGACTATATTGTGCTTCAATACCTCATTTTCATTTGCCACCATGATGCATCAATGCAGCGCGGGTTAAGAGATTGTCGGTACTGCATTGGTGCATCATAATTCGCTAGTGCTGCATTCATGCATTATGGCGACCAATGATCATGAAACATTCAGCCATCATGCCATCCTTAAAGGACCAATAGATATTCTGTTGTAATAAGGCCAAAAAATATAAGGTTTGTTTCAGGTCACCCGACCGACCCTATCGAAACAGGGCCGACCCTGCTTTTTTAATGCAATTTTGAAGACATTTTTATATTTTTACACTCTTTTGGGGGTCAATTTCACGTTTACAATATTTTGAAAAAATATTCCATTTTTACACCTTTTTTTCAATTTAAAGGTTTCGTAGAGGGCTGTAAAAAAGGAAAACTCCGACCTACCGACCCTAGACTTTCTGCCCATGTTACCTGAAACAAACATTTTTTTTATTTGGTCTATTAATCAACGTACCTTCCGTTTGGCTTGTTCTCAAAGCCCACGAAGCAGTGATGGGAGCGCCCCCAGCGGGTGCTGGAGTCGGTGACGTACACACGTCCGTCATCTGCCACCTCTACGTCATTCAGGAAACGCGCCACCATGCCGTCAGGGAAGCTCTGTGACGCCTTGAACAGGTTCTCTACCGCGCCTACAGGAGAGGAGAAGGGAATTTTTGGTTAGGTGAGTGTGTCATTGTGCTCAGAAAGCGATGGTAGTTGCTTTAATTACAGATAGTATCGCCCACAGGGGATACCTTGAAAGGTCCATACTGTGTTAATCCTATAAGGCTGACAAGGTACCTTTTGATATTGCAAACAGGCAGGCATTTAGTAAACTTCGTCCCTTTATTGATTGACCACACGATGCCGTTCATATTCATGCTGCGTTCATGCATCATGACGGCACATGAGTTCTTTGCCTAAGATAACGTCCTTAACCCTTTTTAGTGTCGCATAATGCTTTAATGCAATGTGCATGTCACGTCACCGTCATGGTGCATGAATGCAGCGCTGGTATAGCGCTGGTGCAGCGCTGCATTCAGCCACCATGCCCACACCTAGGAAAATATTTCAACCCCATGGGTTTGACATGATGCTTGAATCAACTCGCCACTGCTGAATGAATGCATCATGGTGACAAAGAGTGTATCCCATTGTACGCAGCCCTCAAAGGGTAAAAACCTGGTACATTGTACTTACCTGATGTAGCGTTGACCCTGAAGAGCCCCAGGTACGCGTCGACCACGTACACGTACCCGTACTTGTAGCGGATACCGAGAGGACGCCCACAGTTCACCTCGTTACCAATAGCACCTGGAGGAATAAAACATTATACTGATTAAACTACACACACAAATAAGTTGGTATATGAATGTCTCTTTGCCAATAAAAATTGCTATACACTGTAAGTAGTTAATGTAGGTGCACAGTAGAATCTACTGTAGATCTACAGTAGAATCTACTGTAGAATGTATTTACAGTAGAACCTTTTATAGATTTACAGTAGATTCGACTGTTTACCTACAAAAAAAACTGTACACCTACAGTAGAAGCTTTTATACACCTACAAAAATGGCAACCATTTTTTTACGGTGATGGTGAGCAACATTTCAATTTTAATTGATCAAGATGTTGTTATCCAATGGACTTTTTGGTTAATAGTTAATGCTCAAGAGAACAATTAGAAAACTGTTAAATTCATATCCTATTACCCAGTGATAGACAGACAGTCAGCACCAATATTCAATATGAAAAACACTCATTTTACACGTTAATTTTTGTTTCTTCATACTGCGTGCTGAAAGATACCTCTCACAAGTTGTTCTGCATTATAAGTTGATAGCACCAATGTTCAAAATCAAAATCATTTTTGACTTTTCATTTTTACTTTGACGTGATTTATTTTCTCTTTTTTATTCATTTTGGCTCTTCTGGGTCAGACCATATAGACCTTGCACTTACCGCATGGGGGCTTGCCGAAGGTCTTGACGAGGTCACGTGTCTCCCCCGTCTTGAGGTCTATCTCCACCAGACGCCCGTCCGCTACCCCCGTGTACATCTTACCTGTAACCAACACGAATATAACGTTTACCGTATGTGAAGTGATCAATTAAAGGGGTTCTGACACATGTAAGTAGTATAGGAAATGAACCTATCGTACAGGTATTGGGGTATTTCTTTTTATTCTTTCTCTTTTTAAAATGTGAATGATTCAAGGGATCGATGTTATAATGATATGGGTGATTTGGAGATTCAAAGATATGAACATGGATTCATTGAACCGGCTTTGCACCAGGATTGTGATTTAAGGCTTATATAAGAATACGAATGGACTGATACGGGTGAAATGGGAAACACCCAGGGGAAACGTCTAGTCCACAGTCGATTACTCCTTATTTACGGTAAAATTCCATTCATTGCTGAAGGGAGTACAAATTTGCTAGTTAATGTTTGCCAATATTTACCTTCATGTATCGCCATTGACTCTGGTCCTCTGAACTTTCCTTTCAGTATCTTTTCCATCTTAGTTATTTCAGCATTTGGTGCCAGGGCCCCAACGAAAGGCATCCTCTCTGGAAGCCTGATAGGGAAAGGATACAGATTAGCATTTACAACGGTATAATAGTGTAATAAAGGCTTTGCTTCTGATAAAATGAAGATCAAGTTTTAGTTCTGACATAATGATCACAATTGTACTATGTCTTATAACATTCAGCAGTTAAATATGTGGTAAGATTCCATGGTAAATTTAAAATTCACGTGGATAAAAAGGAAAAAATAAGAATTAAAGAAATTAAAGTAATGTATTTTACTATACACTGCAAACAGTTAGTTGCCATTTTTTAATCTACTGTAGATGCAGTTTATTATAGGTAAACAGTAAAATCTACTCTAAATCTGGAACTCAAGTGTTGCTAAACTACAGGAGATTCTACTGTGTACCTACTATTACTATTTACAGTGTTATTGTCTACACACTCAGAAAAGTCGGCGTCATTGTCGCTAAAACCTCTCTCCCCTGAAAGTCAAGCAGAGTGGTTTTAGCGACAATGACGCTGACTTTTCTGAGTGTGTAGGGTATTATAATTCAACACCTGGAAAGAATATAAAGTAACTCACGTGAATCCCTCTGCATCTATGGGGCAGGGGTAGAAGGCGTCAAAGACGTAGTACCCTCCTACGGCCGCCAGGAGGACCACGATGAGCGCCAACATGCCGCCGTTACCAGACCCGCCAGACGCCGCATGCCTGGGGAGAAATAAGGTGGAGTTTTATACATGTTATTGTCTTAATCATAATTTACTGGGTATCACTTTTTTGGTGAATATTTCTCACTCTCCCAAGCCGAATGGCTAACCTCCTCACATGGTCTCAAGTACCGAGGAGGCTATGCATCTAGCGAGGAGTGGCTTTCCGCAAAAAAACAAACTTTTTCGACATTTTCGGTCTAGCAACAGGGTCGTCCATCTGTCCTCGTCTGTCGGTCCCCTCGGACGGCACACAACTACCAGGTAATCACAGTTTACTTGGTATCATTTCTTGGTGAAAAATCACAATTTACGCATGTGGAAGCTAAGGCCACTGCAAAAGAATTGTATCCCATTACCAAGCCATGAGAAATATGATGAGGGCGCTTCTTGTACCCAAATTTAATAATCAACCAACTTACTCTCAGGAATATCAAGTTTGTTATGAAAAATCTAAATTTCAGAGTAGATCTATATCTTATAATTAGGTCTAAAGAATAAAGTTCTTAAGGCCTCTCAAAAAAAATAAGATGGTTTCTCATCACCGCGCGCATCATAGAAATCAGGTTTAGAGGAAACCTTTTTTTATTTGCTAATTCTGTATGAAAAACATGATAAAAATTGACAAATATGGGGATATCTGGTATCAAATTAAAGCTCATACTGCCAGTAATGCAGTAAGATAGAAATAGCTTACATTTTCCCAAGTTTTAAATATCAATAAAGTCTTAACTACTGAAATGTGAATTTTGGTCCTATACATTTTAGCCCGCGGGTTAAAAAAAAAATTCGCAAAAAAATTTCTCCCTCGTCATATTTTTTAGTCATCGGTGATGAGAAACCACTTTTTTTTTGAGTGGCCTAATATTGGGTATAATTGGTCTTATTATCTGATTTGGTCTTATTATCTGATTTATGCACAATATAGAATACACTGTAGAAACATGGCTGGGCCCCATGAAATCCCTGTCTATAAGGTATTAGATATTCCATTTGATTTTCTTCATTCCCCCAAATTTGGCTCTGCAAATATGTTTGAAGTATGGAAAGAAATCGGAAATAGCTAATTGGAATTTGAAAAAAGGCACCCCAGTAAATAAAAAACGTAATACATTTTATGTTAAATAACATTGTACAACGTTTCTTCAAGGCTCCTTTCTATGGCATAACGTTATAGAAAATTTTATAACGTTATTTTGACGTAAATAACGTTTTATTTTGTTCGCTGGGACTTACCTGGATCCTGTGGAGACTTGGTCATCGTCCACTGAGGGGTCCGCCCCCTTACCCGTCCTCTTACGTACCTCGGCCATTACTCCAGGGTGCTACTACTGGTCAGCTTGACTCTACTCCTCCAGGGTGAGAGAGGGACTGTGAGGCCATCCACAAGGTGACCCTGCGTTATATACTGGAGGAGGCTGACCACCAGCATGGTGAGGTACAGGAGGAGGGGTGTGGGTGGGGAGGTGACATGGTATAAGGGTGCATTCACTCAGTCTAGGTCTACAGCAGATGGGACCATGTCAGGGATGGTGCGGGTAGAGAGATATAGGGGAGATTCACCTTGAGTCGAACACATATATATACCTGAGACAGGCACTTGAATTTGTGCTTATTCAAGCATTCTAATATTTTTATTTATGAGTAATGATACAGTTCACGTGACTTTTTTCCCCCAATAGATCACCAATACAAGAATTAGCATACACTATACCGTAATAGTTAGAAATATCAGCGTCCGTATCAGGGTATGTGTCCGACTCATGGTGAATCTCCCCCTGCCCAGCTGGAGAGATGTGGTACTAGGGAACGTTCGCAAATGATGTCACCAGCCAAGGGGGCGTGTGTGATTTGTTGAATTGGTAAACGGATCTTTGTGTTTTGTGATGGATCATTTCCAGGCCTATACATTTTGGACAATTTAGTAACGGATGGGGTGTGGGGTCTTAAAAATGCTCTCAAAATGGGTGACGTCATTATTTTTTAAATTCTTATAATATATCTCATTACATTTATTGTCGTCTTTTCAGATAAAATATTTGGCGTTCATCTGTACTTTTCCCAATTATGATATGTCTAATTCCATTACATTCGGCCTCCTAGAGTGCCCATTGAAGTTTGTTTATAACATTTTATCAACAACTTATTTCAATATTATAACTGATGTTATTTGTGACCGTCCCCCTATAGGCCTGTAGCGGGATGTATTATCAACAAATGAAAGAATTCCCTGCATTCACTGCAGAATTTTTAGGGTACATTATATAAAAGCTGCTACCCATATGACCGCTGTTATCAGTGCTTGTCTCGCCAGTACCAGCTTTAGTAATGGACACGCCCACAGGATGACCAGCCTGACCCCTATATGTGTCAGTCATGTATGTGGGTGTGACAGTACCATACTGTACCCCTGTACTATGGGCAACCCGCAACTATAATGCAAAGACAATGCCTCCTGCTGTAACTACTGTTGTGACACGTGCCGCATGTATTACTAGTAACCCTTTAAAGATACATTACCAGCTAATTTTGGGTGATTTTTTACTTTAATTAAGTTTCCATATGCCGTGTGCCTGTAACTTAGTGTAAGTCTATATGAGGAATTTGGAGTGAGGTGACATTTATCAAAACCAGCAAGGATGCATCATGACACCATTGGATTTAGCCTGCAATCAAAGAACAACAGCCTTATACTACCACTACATTCAGTTTATTCCTACCTGGAAATCACAATAAGGAAAACATTGATACCATAAAGAATGGTGTAGAACACAAGGAAAATGGTTAATGAAAGTAATTACAATGTTATCTTATAAGCTAATTTTGGGGCGTTTAACTTATATTGTAGCTTTAAGATGCATGTCAATTTGCCTTCATGATGCACAAATACAGAACTGCAATGCCGCCCTTTCAAAGTGTATCAACACTGTTCGCTGGGCATGATGCATGAATGTAGCACTATAGGTACTCGCCAGGGCTGCATTGGTGCATCACAACATCCAGGAGACATAGTGTACTTTAGTACCCTACGGCCCTTAAAGGGTTAATATCGTATATTGCCATGCAGGTAGGATCTTGCTGCACTGACAGCCCAAGGCCAAAAAAAGGAGTGTTTCAGGTTACACGGTCTGAAAATCTAGGGTAGGTCAGTCGGATTTTCTTTCTCTTTTTTTAAAGATTTCTTTTTTTACTCTGACCTGAAAAGTACCCAGAAATCGACACATGAATTTCAATGCCGACTCGCTGATGACTACCTCGACTTGTGAACTATCAGATCGACCCTTAAATAGCCCCAAAATGACCTAAAATTTAATATTTTTTCAAAATTGCATAAAAATGTCTAGGGTCGGCCCTGTTTTGCTAGGTAGGGTCGGGTAACCTGAAACACACAGGTCTTTTTTTTATTTGGCCCAACCTGGAGTATGGATGTGTTCTCCATTAATGTGTTATAAATTGCATTACGGATGTAGACAATGCGTGGCCATCTGTAGAAAATCAAACTTTACGTTTTGTTAAGTAGGGCCAGGTAACCTGAACCATACCATTATTTGTTTTTGCCAAAGGCAATTGTAGAAGAAATCATTTCTCACCACGAAGCAATGAAAACTATTTATTTTATAATCTATATTATTTCTCTTTCAAACTTGAGCAGTTCTTGGGGGGGGGGGGGGGGGTTATGGGTTTATGGTATCACACATAGGTCAACATAATTCTGTTTCAGTAGTTAGGAATTTAATCTGTTGATAACATCTCTAAACGCTGTTCAGTTTCAGTTTGAGTTTTAATTGTTTTTGAATTGACATAGTATCGAGTGATACAGTGACAGGTGTTCAAGTACTATTGTATGTATCTGATGGCGCTTTTCTCCTGAATCTTTTTTAAGGCAGGGTCATTTATTGATAGGTAGGGGGGGGGCTTGGTGGATATAGGGGGGGGGGGTTATAATGAAAAATTTACCCTCGGTGGGGGGGGGGGGGGGTAACTGGGAAGAGGCTCCATGTTTGGGGGAGGGGGGGCTCAAAACTAAATATGGTCCACTTAAATACTCGCGACCACACATGATTGCACAGGTGTATGTACTTTTTGGGGGGCAGGGGCATTTCTTAAAATGTTTTTCGATTCAAAATACCAAAATTATGCTTTGGGGTACCCTAAAATAGCTTATTTCTAAGCCATTCAAATGTAAACAAACCTACAGTGGCCCCGAAGGGCCAAATGGATAGAAAAGTGACCTGATATTTGAAGCCCAATCTTTTGCGGAATCCCACCAGATGCCTTCTCAACTGTGGGCTCGGTACATGACCACCTCGGTAACAATGGTACCATTTATTCTCTAAATTCAAAATTGACACCATTAGGCCTATGTAAAAAGTTAAGTATGCCTTAATAGTCAAAATCCAGTCTATCCCCTCTCAGCCCATCACCACAACCATCTGGATCCCATGCAGTTCAAGGTTAGCTAAGTGAGGAATGACTATTATCCTCCTCTGGCTTTGGTTAGCTGCTCTCACCAAACGCCTTTTAGACATTCTTTTTTGATTCTGCAGTGTATGTTTATTCATAAAATGATGTTTCAAAATACAACAATCAAAATGCATCTGAGCTTCATGGCGTTACATATCCAAATTTGTCACGATGCAAGAAGGGTCTAGTGCCCTGCAATTCATGTTTATAGAGTTACAAAATTATACATAGGTATGGGTAAGGACACACTCAGAGTGTCGACGTAATGAACAGGTTAGTACAGGTGAGAACACATGGTTGTTGACAAATATGCAGAAACTTAACATGGCTTCTTAATTCCTTGGCACACGCTTATACTGACACATTGTTCCTCCCTTTTTGGGGGTAAAAAACAGAGACACAGGGTGGCCTATTCAGACCGGGTTAAAAGCCTGGTAGAATATAGCAGGCATACTTGGGATGGTGCTAGGTGTAGCTTACGTGACTGCTATACAGGTCTTGCACTTAAGTTATACTGTGCTTTAGTACAGCAGGACAATTTATCAAACACAGATCTCACACAAGGTCGTGAGACACAGCCCTATATGTGACACGATCTGAGTATAAGGCCCTTGGTACAGGGCGCATTAAGGTCCCTTTTCCCACTTCATGTCACATATAATTTATCATTCATGGTCATGCAATGCATTGCATTATTTTTACTGAAACATCATCAGCATTTATTCACAGATGCTGCTATGGCAGCACCGCAGTGGAGGATTCAGGTCTCTGAAAAGGAGGGGGGCGCCATTGGAAAAGAATCTTCCTCCCCGACCTTCTGACCAAATTTTACATTTAGAAAACATAAATTTTGGTCAGAAACGGGGGCGGGGGCGCAGAATAGTACATGTGAGAGACACGTTGCCCTTAGCCTGAAACTAAGACTCTGGATACTATTTAACCTAGAGAATTTACCAATATTTCCAATAACCAATATTTCCAATAAAATATCTAGAAGATGAGCCTATACGATGCAGTACAATTATAGCTAAAAGACCTTTAAATCTTGACAATTACAGTACTAATTTTTTTATTCAACTTCAAGAACAGTTTAAACTTTTCCAACCAGATACAGTTTTCATATGTGAACTAATAATGACACTTTTTTCAGTGAGCAACTGCCCACTCAACACATCCTAGTGGGCCCTAGGTGGGTCACAGATGGGCTGCCCATCTGGGGCCCGCTTCGTTTTGACCGGGGCTATCAGGCGGGGCCCAGAAGGCTCTTTTTTAGCTATAGGCTTATTCGTTATGTAGTTGATGGCCATATGTCAAGAGTAGTTACCAACAAGTATTCCAGTGGGTCAATTAATTTATCTGCATTTAGGCCTAATGTCATCTCTTAAGGAGGAGAAGCAAAATACATCCTTTGACTAACTACAACTCTGATCACATTGGGTGACACAGTCAGAGTTCCTGTAAGTCTGATAGGGAAACCTGAGGGAGTCCTGGGACTATGTACTATGATCATATCCGAGGGAAAGGTGTTAGTATCAGAATGCGCCTTGTTTCTTTATTCATAGGCAAAATGTGTGACAATTTCATATAACATGAACGTACTGCGAAAACTGTTTCCTTTCAATGGCTTTAAAGGGATTGTAATGAAGACAAGAAACTGTCTATAGGATATTAAATCCCATGTACTCTCAATGATGACATCTAGTGGTAAGCTCAGGAACAAAACTTGCCCAATTAGCCCAGATGAACCCCACTTTTGGGGGAAAGGTCTTTGAAACGTGATCATGAAAGTTGTGTTGGTATAATTAGCCTAGAAAATGAAGTTGGTGGGCTGGCCCACATGGGGCCCGCACCAAGCCTACGCCAAGCCCATAGAAAACCCATGCAGACCTCGGCCCACTTATCCCAGTTCTAGCCCAGGTGAAACCCATGTAGGCAACATAGCATAAGAAAAATAATTTGACCTTTATTTTTTCTAGAAAAAAGGGACAAGTGAGGATAGATTAAAGTATCTGCAATGCAAGAAATTTATTGAAAACTAAGTTCAAATAATGGTACCTTTGAGTCTATGGTCGCCCGTTACCAAGGGTAGTTTGGTTTTAGTACATTTCCATTATACCGAAAGATAGGAAAAAATTGTTAAAGATCGGAGGCGAATATTACAAAGAAAGAGTGAGTATTCGGAAAAAAATTCGAAGGAATCATCTGTCCCCTGATTTTGCCTTTCTGTCTCTTTTGTCCCCTTTTGTCTATGTCCAACAGCAACTAAATGACAAAGATTTTCCCATATCCCAAAAATGTCTTAAAACGCAAAATTAGGCAGTGTATATTACACTGGCTTATTAACCCTGAGTCAACTACAGGAGTGTGACGGAAACCATACTAGCATTTCATCCAACATTTAATAGGCCTACAACGGGTTTCCTTTTTACACTGAATAATCTGTTTGGTTTTAGTTGGAATTACTACAAACCGTTTTCAATATTAGATAAGCAAATTGTTACTCTACCTGCCAGTTAAATTGTGCTTTGAGAAAACAGTTTTGTTGATGCAATGATGGGAATTTTGTAAATTTTGGAATATGAAATTGAAATCAACCATGTCCGTTTTTGGTTCAAACTCCACGAACATTTATTTTCCAGTCCCTTCTGCTCTGTTATACCAGCAAAAAAGGTAGACTGGCCTGGTGAAAGCACACATCTTACTCACAAATGTGCATGCAGGGCTTACAGTACACACCAGACGTGTAAACTCTGAAGAGGAAAAAATGGAGCGTGTGAGTGGCCTCACAGATGACTCAGGGTAATCTATCAATTCTGGCGTCAGAAATGAATTCGAATGAGTGATCTAATTTGAGTACAATACGTTATTTCTCATTTCTGACGGCAGAATTGTAATCGCCAGAAAAAGCTACCCTAATTTCATATATTGGAAGTCATATAATTCGAATTCCAGGTGGTGGCTGTAGGTGAGCAGGTGGCTGGGGGCAAGCAGGTGGCTGTGGGCGTCAGCGCCCAGCAGCGCGTAACCGCTGTTTTACGTCTCGGCCGAAAAGCGAGTCGATCGGAGCGTCAGCAGCGACACCATCACCGTTTCCATTTCGCCGTGTCGGTCGGCTGCGGGGCGGCGTGTGCTACGCGTCCATGCCTTTGCCGTCCATCCCCTGTCCCCAGGCCCCTGGTGTACAACTGCTATCTGTATCATAACCGCTATCTGTTAACATATAGATATAGAGTGGATGTGACTTGTTGCATAGGTCCTGGCGGTAGAATGTGCCCAGTTTTTGCCCGCTTTGGGGGTAGAAAGAGAGAAATACGGGCAAATTCGCTCAAAATGTCATTTCTATCTTCTGCTGAAAACGCTTATGCCTTGAAGTTTTTGGGTGTCCATAATAGCAAAAGAGAGAAATAAATTCGGGAAGATCGCAGTTCAATATCTTTAAGAAAAATTGAGATTTTTAGAAGAAATTTTGAGGAAAATGCTGTCCCCCGATCTTGCCTATCTCATGCTTTTTTCCGCATTTCTCTATCTCGAATGATAACCGAAATACAACGATTCTTCTATGTCACAAAATTGTCTTAAAATGCAAAATAGGTAGGTGTATATTACTCAGGGCTAATTAAACCCTGAGTCAAATATCAGAGCCCAGGATTTTGTATGTAATAGTATGCCCCCCCCTCCCCCCACCCAAGAAAATTTTGAAAATCAAGAAGGCAAATGGGGAAATTTGTGGTATTTTGATCTTTTGACACATAAAGGTAACCAGAGTTCTCATTTGATCTGGACAAATCACAAGAATGACCAATTTGGAGAAAAATGAATGGAGTTTGCCTGCCTGGCAATTACTCTCCCCCCCTCCAATAAAAATTTAGAAAATTTACATAGTAAAAAGATTAAGCGTGTGAGTGAACTCACAGATGACTCAGGGTCAGGGAGAGGTGTGAAGGGTAATATATCATTTATCATCGTAAGAAAGAGAAAGGGTGCACTCTTGTATTGATAGGATCCTTAAAGACGTGACCTTTGACCTTGATTTTGACCTTGTTCCGACCTAGATATCACTCTACACATAACAGAAATGGATTCAGCACCTTTGGTTTACCCTAGTCCACTATCCATATCATCCATTGGTCACCATACCAGGTTCTCTCCAGGATTCCTGACTGGCTCCCCCTATTATATCCTGGCTGCACCGTTTCGGATAGCATACCCAAATTGTGCGTCACAAGTATAGCATATCAGGAACTGACAACTACCTGCACCACACAACCTATAGGTTGCATGACGCAGGTGCTCTAAGAAAGTCACACCGAGTGAGGCAAGTCGCGCAAAAAAAGGGTATACTCGGAAAAGATTTGAACACCGACTTTTTTTTGGGGGGGTACTTGAGCCCAAATTCAAATTTTTATGTCCCCTGATCTTGGCTATCTATGTCTTTTGTCCTCTCAGGTCTATGTCCAACACACACTGAATGAAAAGGTTTCTCCCATGTCCATATTGTAAATAAAAGTAAATCCTTGTTTTTGGTATGTACACGGTATTATATGAAGTTCATTTAAGTGATTTAGATAATATAGAGGGCAATTCAGCATAGTTGGATGGCATTTTAATATGTTAGATGGTAGATTTATGCCAGAAAGATAGAAATGTGCTACTTCTTTGGTGAGAACAGCATTTCTATCAGCTCCAATTTTTTTTTAACCTTGCAGCCTATGGAGAGTTTATTCAGAGGGTAGTCATTTAACAATACTTAAGTGTTTAAAGAAAAGAGAGAAAAAATACGCAAAGATCGCAGTTGATTTGTGAGTAGAAGAAAAGAGATATTGATTTACTTTTTGAAGGAAATATTTGTCCCCCGATCTTGCCCATTCTTTTATTTGATTGTATTTTTTCTAACTAAAATAGAAACTGAGTAATAAGCATTTTAAAATGGCTAAAAAAAGTCTTAAAGAAAAAGCCAGGCGTCGTATATGCCTCAGGGTATGGACCCTGAGTCAATTATCAGATTTAACAGGTGCAACAAAATTTTAACATGATTTTAGAGGTAATTTGCTGCATTTTAAGGCATTTCTACAGAAAAAGTGAAGAGTTAAAGTATTGAGCGTCATGTCGCGACAAATCGTGCCCCCTTCAAAGGAGTTAAGTTATTTTACGCCCCCCCCTCAAGAGGGTCAAGTTATTTTACCCCTCCGACGGGGTCAAGTTATTTTACGCCCCCCCCCCAAACTCACCACCCCCCCCTGTTGTTAAAAAGTGAACACTCCCTTAGCAGGCCCCTTAGGCCGTGTCAAAGTTAGGGTCAGCCAAGAAGTCTAAACCACAGCTATGTCTGTAAAGGAATTGTGCACATGAGACTTTCGTTGTACCTGTGACTTTCTATTTTAAATATGAACTTTGCTTTATAGGTAGCCTACCAGCCACTTTTTAAGCAATGGGTATGACCCAACCCAACTAACAAAGTTATTTTACGTCAAATTAACGTTTTAAAATTTACATGACGTTATGCCATAATAAAGAGCCTTAGAAAAACGTTGACATATAACGTTATGTAACGTAATAAAATGGTGTATAACGTTATTTGTTTACTGGGAAAGGCCCATTTGACTGATAATCATTTACGATTTGAATTAGGCACTAGCAGGTTGCAGTGATTCTCCGTTGTGAGACCTATAGCTGAAGCTGTCCAAAATAGGCAGTTTTAGGGGTCACTACTTTTTGAATGGGTGATAGGTGAGTAGTTGTTATGTCAACTGTCCAGATTGCGGGAGTGGTTAGGACAGTGGCAATTCAATACAAAGGTTTTGTATTAAAGACCAAATAATCGCACTGACATGCCATATGGGGCCGTCCATAAATGATGTCACGCTTTTTTGGCCCTTTTTTGACCCCCCCTCCCCCCCATGTCACGCTTTGTCACGTTTTCCTTAACCCCCCCCCCCCTCTAGGCATGACATCACACGAGCAGTTACCCCCCCCCCCCCACTCCACAATCCCGCTTTGATCTTTCATGAAAACAATACGCCGGTACCATGAAGAAATCACTAAAATACACCTATACTTGAATAATCAGTGCCCCCCCGCCCCCCAATATGAATTTGCTTCCTACATTTTTGACTGTTTTAATTCTGTCTGATTTATCATAAAACCACGTAGATCTTAGTATAGTACAGTAATAAAGTACCCAGTATAGGCCTACCGTAGATCCTAGCGTGTAAGCCCAACTCGCACAGAAACTATACCCCTAATGACATGCACTAATGAAAAATCAGCTGGACAGGATATCTGATTATGGTGAGTTTAGTACTGTAGTGTACTTGAAAAAATTCTCATCCCGGATATAAGTCAGACCCTTTATAGGCATGTTTGGAAATCCAATTAAAGCTGACTCTGACTTGCTCCACGGGCATCCGCAATTTGCAGAATCAGCCTAAACTGCAGCTAAACCAGTGTAACCCCATGCATGGGTCATTACAGCTTATGAATTGAATACATGTACACCTTTTCTTCTAATGAAGTTTTCTAATCAGGTATCTTGTGTATTCTCGATGGAAGGCAATCAAAGATGAAGTAAATATTATGATAAGAGCAGAAAAACAGAAAAGCACCGGTTTGATATATGGGACAGACTGCATATTACACCAACTGCACACCGTTATGCCTCGGTTATGATAATAATCATCACACAATGTATATTCCAAGATGGAAAGGCATAAGACCCCTACCAGATGTACCATAAAACCTTGCATACTGCACCCTTGCAATAATGCGCCTTGGTGGATTTTGATAATGAGGGTAGGGGCTACCCCTGGGTGCTGTTTCAAGACAGGCAGTTATTCAAGGTCCTGTTTTAGCACTTAGGCCACCTTATTTTGAAAACTTGGATTTTTCGACCCCCTTTGATATACTCTCGGTGCTTATACAAGACAGGCATGGGATTGGGTTTTGAAGAAAAATCCAAAAAGCAGCCAAAAGACATGATCTGGGGGATATTTTTTATGATTTGCATGGCCTAAAGCCCTCCAGAGACTAAGACCCCTCCCCCCTATTAATGTTAAAATAATATTTCATTGGATCTGCACAAATCGCAGGGGTGAACTTTTTGGCCTTAAAAATCCGGAAATCCAGAGAAATCCCATGCCTGACAAGACCAGCAGTCTATTAAAAGCAGCTGCATGGTCACAATGGTATGGTATAGGTACGGTATGAGGAGACCCTATACATCTCACCAGGGTGCTGTTTCTCCACAAAGTATGGACGTTCGCAATTTGCGGAAAAAAGACATTCTATATATTGTGGAGTAAATAAAGATGATAAATAAAATTGTTTATTTAATCACAAATGGTACTTAATCATACAAATGTGGACCTATGCATTTGAATATAGAGCTCCACAATCTATGGAGTTTGATGAACAGAAGCAGTGGGATATTAGCCTACATAGATTCTCTATTAAAAATGTGAACAAAAATCTTTTTTTTTTTGAAAAACACATCATGCACTTGCCAACCCCCCTCCCCCCCTTGTCACGTTTTGTCACAAATTTCTTACCCCCCCCTCCCCCCCCTAAGGCATGACATCATTTATGGACGACCCCTATATAATACTATGACCTTGCACATTTCACTTTTCTAATTTAACACTATACAATTTATAACGGCACTAAGTGTGTCAGAATCATGTTAATTAATATAAAGACTATATAGCAGTAGATCCGTCATGAACTTAGAGTGGCGTTTTTCTTTGAAAAGGGCAAAGCCACAACAGTGACTTTGGCTGGCATGCATGTACGTAGGGCAGCCTCAATCACCTGGAGAACCGGCTGCTGTTCAGGGTCCCCTATGGCAAGCGATATGTCCACCCCCGTTATCGGAGTAGGCCTAGTATCCAACTTTGACATCGGAGTTCCTAACTCTGATATCGGAGTTCCTATTAAACTCTGATATTAACATTTATTACTGCGATATTGAAATTTTAAACTCTGATATCAACGTTTAAAGCTTTGATTTTGAAGCATTAAAGTCTGATATCGAAGTTTCAAACTCTGATATCAGAGTTTCTTATTCGAGGGTGAAATGGCTTGCCACAGTCCCCCATGACTATGCCCTAGAGTGTTGCCTATAGCAAGCGATATGTTCATCGCCGATATCAAGAGTTGCTAACTCTGATATCGGAGTTTCTTTTTCTGATATGTATAGCTCGACGGGACAGACTTACATGGGAGCGTCAACAAAATAATCTGTCCAATCTTAAAAGGCCACTTTTAAAAACGTTACTATCTTAAAGTCAATGGACTATCTTAAACACATTTATTTAAGATAACCGATTCTATCCCTCTCTTCCCTAGATGGCGCCAGTGATCAACCACCGGTTAGACTACACAGTTCATTGTAGGATAGACTAGTAGACTAGTATGTATAACTAGATAGAAATCCTTCGTCCACATCCAGTTAAACGTTTAAAGTTCTGTTTCCAAATAATAGCATAGCATGTATACACGTTTTTATTTTTGAATAAAAATATTAATGCAATGTGCTGTCCGCCAACATACTTTTTTTTTCTTTTGTAATTCATTGCAGTGTTTATTGCAGTGATTTTCAATATACAAAGTTTTTGTGCTCGCCGTTCAGGGTAGATAATGAACTAGATTACATGAGATTACATAGCGCTTATAGTAGTCACAGCCTCCACGAGGCAAGGAGTAGATTTTACCGTGTGTATGTATAAGTTAATTTTAAGGTCTTAAAGGTTAATCCCAGCCTCCTCGAGGCCAATATAATGATTATACACTTAAAAAACAGTAGCTTATCCTGGAGAGGGTTGGGGCTGTAGTCTGTCTTCAAGTTGCGACGAGCTTTTGCTGCCCTTTGGCAGACTGTCAACTGCTTAAGCTAGTATGAATGTACAAGATGAGGGTGATATTTCGCCTACTAAATAAAGAATGCTCAAACTTGTTTAACGGAGCCTCCAGTCTTCCTTCTGTAGGGGCACGAATAATACGTGTACATATAAGGTCCGTGGAGTCAGAGCGGCAAGTGCCTCCAACGGACACTAGGTGGCAACACCTAAGCCATGTCCTTTCGGTTATCCGGTAGCGGAGCCAAGCAGGGCACTCCAGACGGCGCTACGGAGGAGTGCCACGTCGACACTGCTTGGTCCGCGCTCAGGGTATATAAGAGGCCGAGGTTGGCTACCTCAGGGAGTTCGTCCCAGGACGAGCTCTGACCCATACCTTTCGTACCTTCGCTTTGACAGGGGCACCTACACCCCTCCCACATTATGGCTCCTGCACCAGCCATGCTGGCACAGGGCTTGACTGTCCGGTATTGCTAATGCTTCGAACTATCGATAGAATCCTGTGTGTCTTTGAATGGTTGAAAGACCAAGTGAACCGAGTAGAAACCTTCGTGTACTTTTGAGGCTGTGATCGAATAAAAACCTGTTGCATTCAAACCGAATTTGGAACCTGTGTTCGAGTTATACGCATATGAAACCCCTACATTGGTGCCGTGACCAGTTCGGGTGAAACACAGAATAGCACAGTCGGTTAGGGTGAACATGGCTGAACAGGCAAAGGGTGGAGCGTCCCTTCATCCTATTTCGAGTCCGGATCCGGAGGTGGTAGCAGCCCTTGAGAAACACTATGGGCCAAACCGTTCGAGTTCTACACCAGAACCAAGGAGAGGCAATCCTGATACTATTCGAAAAGATCTAGGGTCAAACCTAGAGGATTCTTTGTTTGAAACTGGCGGTTCGAAGAGGCACATTGCTCCTATGCCAACACAGGGCATGAGCATGCTGCATGCTGAACGACACCAGCGGCAGGAGGTGACACGTCGTCATTTCGAAGAAGAGAAGAGTCGATTCGAGGGAGCAAGAATTGCAGAGATGGACAGGATGAATGAAGAGTTTGAAGCTTTGAGTCATCGGTTGGTACAGCTCCGAAACAAGAATGAAGATTTAGACGGGGCAACAAGAGAGAAACAGAATCGCTTGGACACAGCGAAAGCGGAACTGGAACATATGGAAGACCAGTTCTCTCACCAGCAGAATGTCTTGCGGCGACGTACTGAAGCTCTTGAACAATGTCAAGATAAGACCATACATGATTCGGACGAGCTCCATGATACGATCCGAGAAGCAACCAAGGCGATGATGGAAGAAAAGGATCGTCTGATCCGGGAAGTGGAAGATTTACAGAAGAGACGAGATGAAGAGTCAACTCGAAGTAGCCATTCGGGGTTCGGTCATGTCAGTGGTGGCATATACAACTCATCATCTGGTGGGGGTGGTGCCTCTACCTCAACCGGAGGGAGACCAAAACGGGTGACCATAGATACAGGTGATTCGGATGGAAGATCTTCACGGCATGACCAACGCCCAACGTCATATGATGACGACCATTCGAACCCTCCCAGCCGTTCCAGCTCTCGAGAGAGACCAAGCCGTCCGGGTTCGAATGATAGATCCTCGAGATCAGATCCGAACGAGCGTTCGAGTGGGCCCTCAAGAAGGTCAGGAAGATCTCCTACAAATGCAGGTAGACGAGTATCTCGCCGCGAATTAATGTCCCCTGGGATGAAATTGATTTATGATACGAACCCCTGCATTGCTGAAATGGGAGTGGACTGTGTTAGCAGACAAGCTGATAATGCTGATATCGTTGACTGGAGCATTGAGCAGTCTTTTTTGTTGCACAGAGACAACCACAACGCTGCTAGACGCACTGCAAGCACTCCGATTCCGTTCACAGGCAGACAGCCATGGCAGGACTGGTTCGCAGACTTCATGGACGATTTAAGGTATAATCGGTGGTCAGAGGAGGAATCGTTGGACGAGCTTTTACGGGCATTGAGAAATGGCCCCGGCAAGCTAGCTGTTTCGAGATGGAGAACTATGCATGGTGCCGGATCGTTTACCCAATTGGTGGAATGCGCCAGTTATCTGATAGGTAATGTGGGTAATGAGGATCCGCTTCGATTGTTTCGGAAACGGACTCAAAAACCAAACGAGTCGCACCGTGTGTTCGGTCTAGAATTGCAATCTCTCTTGCAAAGGGCTAGACCAAGATGGCAGTTAGATGACCCACAGTTCCTAGATGATTTGTTCTCGCAATTCATTGAGGGATTAAGGGATTCTGATGAACGGACCGCAGCATGTGATAGTTGGAAGGCTGGAACTTCTCTCACTGATTTGTTCATGGCCATAGAAGACTATGACAGGAAACGGCATCTGCTATCTTCGAGAGTACTTTCGAGAACTTCCAGTATGGTACAAGACCCACCAGCCTCTGATTCAGAGGAAGGTGATTCTGGAAGGGAGGAGGAGATTGGCGCGGTTGCTCAAAAGAACAGCGGCAAATCTTATTCCAATTCGAATTCGAAGCGCTATCCGAAGGCTGACAGGAAAACACCACCTGTGACCCCAGGAACTACAAGCGCACCTTCGACTACATTCTCAACTCCCAGTTCTTTGGAAGAACTTCTGTTAAGGTTGACTGACTTGATGTCTGGAAACCAGCAACCAACAGGGAGGAATTCGAAGCCGAGAGTGGACAAGACCACTAGGAAGTGTTACAGGTGTCAGGCCCTGGGACACTTTGCTGCAGAATGCCCAGCTGAGAAGCCGGTACCAAAGCCTGAGGAGAAGAAAACGGAAAACTAGAGGGGGTTGCTCGGGATGGCAAGGTAGTGACCCCTAAGGTGAAGGAAAGCCAGCTTATCGCCAGCGGTGCAAGCGAGGAAGTCCGAGGTGCAGTAGAGATTGGAAGCTTAGAGGAGGGGCCTGATCAGTCCCTTCTAAGTATGTCCAATGAACCCAGAAAAGTAGACGTCCGAGGAGGAAGTACTGGGGAAGCGACGAATTGGATACAGGAGCTGGAAGTAGTCAGCAGTGCCCGATTGTCCCCGGATCATCCCTGTTTGAAGCACTTGAAACGACGGGGAGTAGATCTTGGTGTCACTAAGGATTTCGAACGGTTCACCGTTAACCCATCACCACTGGATGGGAAGAGGTGGTATTTGACTGTAGCAGTGAAGGGAAGGACTGCGGAATTCCTAGTGGATACTGGAGCTAGTCACTCCATGATCTCCAAGAGATTCCATGACCTTGTAGCCGATGAGCCAGATAACTTCACAACGAGGGTAAAAGCTCATTCGGCCGACGGTAGCTGCATGCAGACGTTTGGTAAAGCATTTTTCGAAATCAATATAGGTGGACAGGATTATCTCCTGTCCCCTACTATTGCTGATCTGAGTGATGATGGCATCATCGGATTAGATTTCGCTGCGTTGTACGGAGCAATGTTGGAACCTTGTAAGGGGATGTTAAAGATAGAACATCCGTACAAGGTGGCCGGGCAATGCGTGTTGAGAAAGGTATCTTCTGTAGCCTCGGTGGTACAGACGGTTAAGATACCCCCAGGACAGACATGTGATGTGCTGTTTTCGAGTGACAGTATCTTCCGAGACCAGATGGCGGTGGTTGAACCCGATGTGGTGAGACTTGCATCAATTGGACTCGAGAGTGCAGATACTTTCGTAGGCAGTGGCAGTAGGAATTTAATTCCTATTTCGAATCCTGGTGGTGAAGTCCGTTATCTGATGAAAGGTACTCCCGTGGGGCAGGTGATCGTTGCACAGGCAAGCACCAGTATACTCTCAGAAGATACCAAACCGAACCTTGAAGGGATGTTCGATTTGCGTCCGGAACTTCAGAAGTTGGTGGACGATTCGAGCTTGGTGACGGGGGACCAGAAAGATCAGTTGAGACAGGTATTGGTGAAATATGATGCAGCCTTCGGGGAGCCCACTGGTTTGGGGCGAACTGATAAGGTGCTACATTCCATCACTACAGAGGACGCTGTACCTTTCAAAATCCCTTATAGACGCCTACCTTTGAAGAAGAAGTTGATGGCCGAGAAGGAAATCGCTGATCAGCTGAGATTAGGGGTGATTGTTCCCAGCACTAGCCCCTGGTCCAGTCCTGTTCAGATGGTGACTAAGAAAGACGGCACAATTCGCTTCTGCATCGATTATCGAAAATTAAATGGTTGTACTAAGAAAAACTCCTATCCTCTCCCCCGTATAGACGAGACTATTGATTCCCTGGGCGGAAACCAATGGTTCTGTACTCTGGATTTGCAATCCGGATACTGGCAAGTTGGAATGAAGGAAGAGGATCAGGAAAAGACAGCTTTTTCGAGCCATGTCGGTCTTTTCCAGTACAATGTGATGCCATTCGGATTGTGTAACGCCCCTGCAACATGCGAAGCCATGATGGAATCTCTGTTGAGTGATCTGTTGTGGAAGGAGTGCTTGGTGTACCTGGACGACGTAATTGTCTTTGGGAAGACCTTCGAATCGTGCCTGGCTACGCTAGTCAAAATTTTCGAGAGATTGATAACCCATGGTTTGAAATTGAAACCAAAGAAGTGTCACCTGTTTAGGACTTCCATTAACTATCTCGGTCGGATAATATCCACTGAGGGAGTTAAAGCGGATCCTGAGAAACTAGATGTTGTGTCGGAATGGGAAAAGCCAGAGGGACCTAAAGACATACGGTCCTTTCTGGGCTTCTGTAGTTACTACAGGGACTTCCTACCGGGGTATGCCAGAATAGCTCAGCCTATGCAGGCTCTAGCTCACTGGACTCCGGGTAGAAGGAAGGAGCCTTTCCCATGGGGTCCGGAACAAGATCTAGCATTCGAGGCCGTGAAGAACCTATTTCGAACCACGCCAGTTTTGAAATATCCAACAGCTGATGGACATTTCATACTGGACACAGACGCCAGTAACGACAGCATAGGTGCTGCTCTGTCCCAGATGCAAGAGGGGATGGAAGTGCCACTGGCTTTCGCTAGTAATACCCTCAATAAGGCTCAGAGGAATTACTGTACCACTAAGCGCGAATTGTTGGCGGTAGTGGTGTATACGAAGAAGTTTAAGCACTTCCTTTGGGGAGGTGACTTTACTATACGGACAGATCACTCCTCCTTAAGGTGGCTGTTGAACTTTAAGGAAGCAGAAGGAATGATCGGTCGATGGCTGACCCATTTGTCCGAGTTCGGGTTGGAAAATAGCCAAATCCAACATAGAGCAGGGAACAAGCATATCAATGCTGACGCCCTTTTGAGAAGACCCATACGGAAATGTTCTAGAATGGATTGTGATGATTGTGGAGCCCATAACGCTGTAATAGCTGGAGTTCGAATGCCGTATGATGTAGGACATTCTAAAGCAATGGAATGGTCCACCGAAACCATCAGGCAATTCCAGAAGGGTGATGCTGTCATGTCAAGACTAATAGAACAGGTCTCCAGTGGTGCCCAACCACAAAGACCAGCCATTTCGATTGAGAACCGGGAAATGAGACAGCTACTTGCTCAATGGTCTGAGCTAACTGTTGTTGACGGTATCTTATGTAGATGGAAGATAACACCGTACAAGACCAAAATTCGGCAAATCGTGATACCCACAGCTATGCGAAGGGATATCATGTATTTCGTACATGGACACCAGACCAGTGGACATTTTGGAAAGAAGCGCTCCCTTGCGCGACTCTCCAGAAGGTATTACTGGCCTGGCATGAGTAAAGACCTGCTTAGGTGGATCTCTACTTGTCCAGATTGTTGTCTGAGCAAACCAGGTGAAGGCCTGGGGAAGTTGCCACTAACTCAAGAGCTTTGGGGAGTTAGATTTGCACGCATAGCGGTTGATATCATTAGTGGCCTAAAAACCACTCCTGATGGAAACATGTGCATGATGGTGATCTCCGACTACTATTCGAAGTACACTAGAGTGTTTCCTCTGAAAGATCATAAGGCTCATACATGTGCTCGTGCATTTGTAAAGGGTTGGGTGCTTCATCTAGGCGTACCCTTGATGTTGCATAGTGATCAAGGCAGAGAATTCGAATCCGAGTTATGGGCAGCAATGTGCCATAACCTTGCTATATGCAAAACCAGAACGAATCCGTACAGGCCTCAGTCTGATGGTCAAGTAGAAAGGTTTAACAGAACCTTGATACAAGTCCTGAAGCCTCTGGTCAACAGTCAGATGGATGATTGGGACGAGCAATGCGAGTTTGTGGTACATGCTTATAATAGTACGGTGCATGCTTCCACCGGTTGTTCCCCCAATCTGTTAGTATTCGGAGAGGACTTGATTATGCCTGCTGACTTGGTGTTTGGCGTAGCTGGGATAAATGCTGAAACACCCTGTCAGGTGATGTTCGTGGAGGCATTGAGGGATCAATTCAAGTCCGCATACGAGATGGTTCGATGTGAGCTAAGCAAATCTGCTTCATGGCAAAAAGTGGGCTATGACGTAGGTTTGAAACTTAGGTCCTTTCGAGTAGGGGACGAAGTAGTTAGGCTACACGACCCCCTGCAGCAGTTGAAGTTGTCACCCAACTGGGACGGTCCATTTACTGTGGTTCGGATTGTTTCAGAATCCACAGTGGTGATCAAATCCTTGTTGGGACGCTTGTATAAATCCAATGTAGCTCGCCTACGTCGGTGGCAGGGTGACGCTTCAGCGCATTCGAAGTCAGGAGAGCATTCGGAGCCAGATAACACTGAGCGGAGAGCGACAACCCCGGAACGACGTGGTCCTGGTAGACCTAGGAAACTAGTGATACCCTCAGATGAGAAGAAACCTATGCCTCCTGGTATTGGTAAATTAAAGCGGGGCCGGGGTAGGCCTAAAAAAAATTTACCAATTCGAGCTTCTAGCAAGAAGGATAAAAAGTGCGTAAAAAAAGTCTCGGCAAATGAAGGTCTGAAGGGGAGGAGGGCTGTCCAATTGACTACTGGACATCCTGTCGAATCTTCCCGGACGACCAGGTCTAAAGAACCCAAGGTCGGGTTAAGGCGCAGTCCACGGCATAACCGGGGGACTGCTGTGACCTAATTTGTATACACAACAAGAAGTTTCGATCCCATGATGGTAGTACAGACCTAATTGCTGTCGAGTGAGCAGAACTAGGGCGGGTGTTGATCATGAACGTCCCCGAGGGTGGCAGACGGATTTATCCGGCGGGTATTCTTATGTTACCCGTAATGACATTTGCCTACACTCCTGAAGAATTCATGATTAGCGGTACCCCTGGTTCTGTGGAACTGACTCAATAAGGATTACACTCCGGTGAGCTACCCGTTCGATTAGTGGCGGGAAACGCGAGCGTCTCCCGCCGTGTTATCCGTCAGAAAAGGGCTATCCGGTGAAGCGTGAACGCTGATTGGTTGACCTTCGCTCCCGCGGCGGGCGTGGCATCACGAGACAAGAAGGGCGGTCGCCATATTGGATCAGTGCCAAGAAGACGCGCGGACGCTGCAGGGCAAAGGAGGAGGAAGAAGGGTCTTGTAGTCGACCAAAAGTCTCCAAAACCACATCATAATACGCGCCAACCTGGTTAGTTCCCGCTCATAGTGTCATTAGGACACGCGGAGCTTCGTACTCCGCAAATCTTCGATTTTTAAACTTCGTTTTCGTTGAAAACATTCGACTTCGTTGGAGGAGCAGTACACCCCCGGTGAGGGCCTCCAGTCCGACGAGCTAGATCTGTTCGGAATGGACGATGGCCAATTCGACAACGTTCAGGAATCGGATTATGAATCCGCCTCTGAAACCACCGGGAGTGCAGTTACCGTCCGTGTGGCGGGGATTGGCTCCTATTCGACGGCTGAGCGGGACAGCATGGCCATGCCACCCCCGGCTACAGTCAACCTGGGGCCGTTGCCGTGGCGCAATGCCCCAAAACGAGTTGCTTCGAAAGACATAGACAATTCGACACCAACCCGGCTTAACGCAGCAGGTGATGAGGAGGAAGATGAGATGCCGGAGTTGGAGGAGGTAAGTCAGAAATTGCCTATCCACGCAGTGTCTGACGAAGAGATGGAAGACTTCGTACGAAAATCGCTGGCCCAGCAACAACTTATGGAAGTGCTGGAGTGCGGCCCGCCGTTCGACACCTCGCTGAAGCTCCATCCCACACTCATGTCGATGGTGCTAGACAAGCTGGAGGAACATGGGTTCTACCACCACGAGGGGAATTGGCTAGAGAGTTACGAAGGAGCCATCTGGGGAGCCTACAAAAACGAGATCTTTGGACAGATCCTACTGCGATGTGGTACGAACTTTCGGAATCTCCAACAAGCTAAATCAATGGAGGAATCAGTGCCCTCAAGTGATGGGAGCACAACCAGTACGAAGGGGAAGAAAAAGAAACTCACCAAAACCAGAGGTAGTCGTAAAACTTCCAAAACTAGTACTCCTCCAGCTACTCCGGCTATGTCCGAAGTATCCGAACCTGCCTCAGCTCAGTTCGAGTGCTCTTCGAGTACTTCCCATTCGGCTTCAACGTCATTCGAAGAACCGACCACTACCACCGGGACTACTGAGTCTCAATCCGAATCTCTTCCGAAAGCCCCGGGACCTTCACCAGTCCCATTCGAAAAAGAACCAGCTATCGTGGAGATGACTCCGATGGAGATCAATTCGGATACCTCAGGATCAGTTGAGCAGGAAGCTCGTTATGCTCAGGTGGTCAGAGAATCCGATGAACTCAGGGCAGCCAATGAACAGTTACGGATAACTCTGGAAGCTATGCAAGCTACCCCCAGAACTCCAATGACTCGAGCCCAGTCCCGTAAGAACCCCAATCCACAGCAGAAGGGACGGTCCTTGTCCGACGCTTCGGATGTGGAGGAGGTCCCATTCGAACTGACTAAGAGCCAGAAACGGAAGGCAAAGAAGAGTGAGGCACGACAGCCCTGTCTCCCTCACCCTTCGCCTCCCCAAACTACTGCGATTAATATGTCCCCAACTGTGAGGTTGGTGGACGTAGTATCCGGTACTGCCTCTACTCCTTCGACGCCTCCTAGGGCACCCCCCAGGACGCCTTCGACCCCTCCAGCAACTCCGACCAAGACTCCAGTGCAGGTTGCCATGCCTGTATCTCCGTCTACGTCTACGTCCTCCGAGTCGGGACATTCGAACATGCCACCAGTGGTTTCGTCGCCCCCTCCAGCTACAGGGGCAAACGCCTCAGCAGACGTTCCGAGTTCTCGGGTGGAAGAGATGATCTGGCGCAATGCCAGTGGGGGCTTCAAGAAATTTAGGCCCGAGTGCATGGAACACTGCAAACGATCGAGGGAGATGTATTCGTGTCCCAAAGCAACGGACTATGAAGGGTTGTCGGATGACGAAGAATGGATGAGGTCCAATATGACTTCACCCAGTTCCTGGACATGGACAGAAAACTGGTTCAATCGGCTGCTGGATCGAAAACAGTTCCCCGAAACCTACTACAACCATGAGGGACGCCCCAAAATTCGATGGGCGATGGCCCGGTACAAGGAAGGGGTAAGGTAGGATTGTCCATTCGATTCCTGTCGCAGCTACTTCAAACACGAGAACCGCCCCATGCCTACTCGTCTTCGATTTATGCGGCATCTAGTTGAATGCCACATGCACCACCGTGCGATGTACGTCTGCGCTGATACTGGCAAAGCAAACAAAAGGTGTTCGGGAGAGTGGACCACCCGAAGAGGCAGAATGATCGAACACCTAATACAATGTCATGGCCAAGCCATGATGTTAGCCAGAAAGAACGTGGGAGACCTCCATGCATCGCTGGTGGCAGGCTTAGACAAAGTAAAGTTCGACACCATCACGATTGAGACCTTCCAATTCGGAAAGGTCCAGTTGACCAGGAATTCGAAGCAGTCAGCTGTCTTCCAGCGTACAGATCGACATGGTCGACTGGACTTGAACAGCACCTTGTACAAGGAGTTGTACGACTGGAGAGCGGCCAACCCCCTTCCGGGGAAATGAAGTGAAACCAGGAGTCCAGCCACTTCCGAACCTGACTGTAAAAAGGTCAAATCGGAGGTTCCGGCTCCGAAAGCTCCAACTGCAGCTCGAGGTCGCGCGACAACGATTGAGCACCGGTCCCCACTGAAGGACTTGCGTCCTGACTATGGTCCGGACTTCTCAGCCCCCAAGGGTCGTTCCCAACTACAAACCCTTCTTCCTCTGACCCCTGGTAACCTGGCTAGCAGGGCTGAGTATCCTTCAATGGCCTTTCCTGGTCCGGAAGTACAGACTGAGAAGGATCCGTACAAAAATCTCCCCACGGGTGTCTCTGTAGGGGATGCCCTTCGCCAACCGGACTCCCGGAACGTGGAGATGGGGGATTCGGATCACTTTGTGCTGCCTGGGAAGAAGGACTTGGTGGTGACGACCACCATCCTCACTCCTCGGGCAGTAGATGAGGTGAAACCGAAGGCTGACAGTTCTACAAAGTCGGTGGGGCATAAAACCCCTGCCACTAGTGCGAATTCATCATCCATGAAGACTGAGCCTGTGGTGGACCCGGTTCCAGTGACCACTTCGAACCCAGTTACCACCACACCAACGACAACCACTGGAGGAGGGAAAGCAGCAACTGTTGCTGCCACCATGCTCACCACCACTACCACCACAGCCACCGTGCCCTATAAGCCCAACGTTCGTGAAGAATCGGCAGTTGATAAGTGGTGAGAACATTCGGCCGAGGGTACAGTTTCCAAAAGACTACTTCGAGCCTGTGAAGGCTCCGGATGCAGTGTTGCATAAGGAGCTATATGAACGATGGTTGCAGGAACACTTAGCTGGCATGCAGCGATATGCCGCCTGTGTGGCAAGGGCATCAGCCGACTATGCCATCACCATGCAGGGCAAGGAGGTCGAAAGGCTGAGGAAGATCTTCGAACGACAACGGATTGACGAACAATCGGAGCCAGATAAGGTGACCGAACTCACCAAGCAGCTGGCACAATCAAAGAAGGAACTCTCAACAGCTCGTGCCTTCCAAAAAGCTGCGGAAGACACTTTGGACGATCAGGCCAATACTATGAAGGCGCTGAACGTTAAGTTCATTCGAGTATTCGGGATAGGACTCACCCAATGGAGTGGGTCCCTCGAAGAGCTCTTGAGCTTGGTGAAGGACTTATAAGATAACTTGAGTGTTCGGTTGTTCAGTTGTGTGTTTGATGACTTGTGCATATGATGTTTCGATGATATTGTAATAATTGTGTTGTTATTATAAAAAAAACAATAAAAAAAAAAACACGTCCATGATTAAGGTCATGATTCGAAAAAGAACCATAAGCCAGGTGTAAAATGCATAATTGTCAAGAAATGTCTTCGTTGTCTGGAAAAAAAGGGAAGTGTTCATACTTTAAGGAGTATAACTTATGCTATATACTATGATTCGAACCAAAACTGTACATAGTGTTCGATACCTACCTTTATCTCCAAAAATTTTCTTTTTGGACATAACAACTGGTATTCGGATTTCGAGAGTATATCTATTTTTAGGATAGAGTCATATATCGGTTGCCTCATGTAGAGGCTAATATAACTACATTCCTTGGTTATAAGAGTTAATGTCACACCTATGTTGGTTCCATGTATTTCATAATTCTAATAGTTCACGTAATTACCTCTCCAGGGACGGTTCGCCCACATAAATATTTTCGAGCCATTACTTCTGTGCCATTCCGTCCTAAAAAGTCACATATCGTGCACTCTTAACCTACCTTAATATGATTAATGTAGTAATCAATATTGTATCTCAACAAAAACCATACAGATCTGTGATCACTGTAGTTAGAAATAGTATAGGACATATATATTCGTATATATTCATATCTTTATTAGAGATGGATACTCACGTATCTATCTTGTCGTTATAGTGTTGGATCTGTAAGATCCCTGTTATGTACATAGAAATGTAAGTGTTGTTTGGTGTAACAGGTCAGTCTAAATCTAAAATTGTACTTTCTACATGTATGTATAAAACGTATATCGTACCTTTAAATGTACCCCGGTATTGTCATCATGTACACTGATATTATTCTCCTATATTCGAGTATATTATATTATATCAGATGTATTTCGACCCTTGTTATAATCTGGTGGGGGTGATGTAGGGGCACGAATAATACGTGTACATATAAGGTCCGTGGAGTCAGAGCGGCAAGTGCCTCCAACGGACACTAGGTGGCAACACCTAAGCCATGTCCTTTCGGTTATCCGGTAGCGGAGCCAAGCAGGGCACTCCAGACGGCGCTACGGAGGAGTGCCACGTCGACACTGCTTGGTCCGCGCTCAGGGTATATAAGAGGCCGAGGTTGGCTACCTCAGGGAGTTCGTCCCAGGACGAGCTCTGACCCACACCTTTCGTACCTTCGCTTTGACAGGGGCACCTACACCCCTCCCACATTATGGCTCCTGCACCAGCCATGCTGGCACAGGGCTTGACTGTCCGGTATTGCTAATGCTTCGAACTATCGATAGAATCCTGTGTGTCTTTGAATGGTTGAAAGACCAAGTGAACCGAGTAGAAACCTTCGTGTACTTTTGAGGCTGTGATCGAATAAAAACCTGTTGCATTCAAACCGAATTTGGAACCTGTGTTCGAGTTATACGCATATGAAACCCCTACACTTCTTTAGCAGCCAGCATGATGAAGTGTAGCTTGTTTGATATAAGGGAATCTCCTTTTGCACTGCAGTAATTTCTTCATGGCGGTTTCCTGCTCTTCCGGTGTTCCAGTAGAGCCTTTCTTTTCCCCTTCATATTTGTTCCCAGCCATTTCTTTTTACAGAGTTTGAACTTCTCTTTGGTTTCCGCCATCTGAGTGGCCAATCTTAATTTATTCCATAATACTTTCCCTCTATAACCAGGCGACTTCTTGAGGAGGGTGAGCCTGGGCTTTGGAAGCTTAAAGTTTAATTTATGATCTGCTCTTGTACGCTTGTTTTTACTAACTGGGGGGCATTTTCTGTGCTTTCTAAAGATGAGCGAGAGAAGCAGCTCCTTTCTTCTTAGCTTCTGCGGAGGGGCTTCACACAGTTTGTGTAAGTTTTCTGTGGACTCTTGGCCAATCTTCACTCTTAAAATGCATCTGAGGATCCTATTTTGTGCTGCCTGCAGCTGCTTGCGTAAACCCAGAGATGAGCCATCCACAAGAAAGGAGCAATAATCAAAATGGGGTAGAATTGATTGCTTAAAAAGAAGAATGGCAGCGTACATAGGGATAAGGTGCCTTATTTTCCATAGTTTAAAGTTAAGCAGATTTACCTTGTTTAGGTTTTTTTTGGTATGCTTTTTAAAATGTAGATGCTTATCCAGAACTGCCCCTAGATAGGTGTAACTATCCACTTTTTTCAACGACCTCCCAGAGATCTGTGGTGTGCTATTAGGGCATAATTTAATTCTTTTGGTGGTAGCAAACCACATGAATTTAGATTTGTCCTCGTTTATAGTTAGGCCTAGAGATTTACAACAGTCTCCCAGTTTAGATAGGCCGTCCTGAAAACAACTTCAGGCTGATTCAGGAGAGGGATCTGATGCATATATTACAACATCGTCTGCATACATCTTTATTTTAGCTTTACAACGGAGTGAAGCAATTTTATTTACATAGTATATGAAAAGGGACGGGCCGAGGACAGAACCTTGAGGTACCCCGTATTTGACAGTTATTACCTCAGATAGGGTACCGTTTGCTAAAGTTTTATGATTTCTGCCCCGTAAATAAGCTTCAATCCAGTAGAGCATGCGCCTATCTGTATTTCCATCCTTCAGCAGATTTAGCAGGGTGGAATGTGACACACAATCGAAAGCTTTCTTTATATCCACGTATGCAGCAGCTACCACCATCTTTTTGTCAAGGGCATCATATATGTCCTCCGTCAGATCAATATTGCTTCAGCCGTACTAGTGTTTTCCTGGAAACCGTATTGGTGAGGAGATGGGACTTTGTCAGTTTTCCAGCTTTCTATTAAAATTTTCTGAATTAGTTTTTCCAGGACCTTACTTGGGAAAGGGAGAACGGATATTGGCCTAAGATTTGTTACTTTTTCCTTACTTCCACCTTTAGGTATAGGGGTGATCACTGCCTGAAGCCAGTCTTTTTGGAATGTGCTAGTTCTATAAGAGAAGTTGAATAGGTGCATAAACTGGTTTAAAGCTCCTTCCATGAAGTCCTTCATCACTTCAGCCGACATGTCATGTACTCCAGAGGGTTTAGAGGAGTCCAAGCTGCGGATGGCTTCCAGCACTTGTTCCTTACTGAAATCTTGTAGTTGTCCTTCCGGGGCATATGTTTTATCAGGAGGAGAGTAAGGAGGGTGTACAGTATTTTGCTCCTTAGCAAGTTTCTCCCCAATACTTCCATAGTAATTATTTATATAATTCGCTGTGTCCTCTACTATCTTCAAAGATTTATCATCCTTCTGTTTAATTTTGATTTTGGAACGAGAGGGCTTGATTAGTTTATTCATTTCTCTCCAGAAACGCTTAGGGTCCTTCTTGTGTCTGTCTAATCTACCTGTGACATAAGCCCCCGGGCTTTCTTTACACTGCTAGAGATTTTAATTCTAAGATGCTTCGCTGCTTTCAAATCAGGTGCGTTCTTGTATTTTTTGAATCTTCTCATATGGAGGTTCCTTTTATTTATCAATTTGAGGGTATACTGTTTGATATGTGTCGTATTATCATGTGCACTCTGAGAATATTGTAAAGCGGGAACATGCATGAAGTCCCATCAAAACTGTTATGTGACTACTTCCCCTAGTACTCACTAGATGCAACTATTCCAACAGATCTGACATCCATGATGTCTGAGGCTAGTTTATAATTCCGTCACTACGTGGCAGGTCAGAGGCGTTGAAGTCAGATTTTACGATTTCACAGCCTTCATAATAATGCCAGTACAGGCCTTTAGAGCAATGGCAATTCTTTCATACATCCTTTGTTTTTGTTTACAGGGTAAACTGCATGCATCTCATTTATCAATATATATTATAACGTTAAAGATTTATTTTGAAATCTTTAGAAGAAATTCTTATATAAATGTTAAATTATGGTTCTTCCACACCTAAACTTGTTGGTTGATGAGTAGTTTACTCATGGATTCAAAACGAAAACTCATATGCATTTATATTAATATTGAGAGACTTTATTTTTTCAATGTTCAGCTTTCATAATCATAATACGACCTCACAGGAATACCATAGTATCCATCCAGTACTTTAAATATGCTAAAACATTCTCACAAGAGATCTTGTCCCATGCCAAGGTATTCGGTGTCTATGGACCTGTAGAAAAATACTCTATGGATACAGACTGGGTGATGATGTTGTAACGATTCTATTTGCGGAATGAGCGAATCCCATCTTTAAACCTGGAAATTGGTGAACAGTTAAATTTCCCAAGCAAGAGGAAAATAAGCTAAAATTGACACTTAACAAATACATGTAACTCAATTTTAGTAAGCAATCCCAATAGTGTGTATATAGAGCTATACCGAGTGTTGCATAGTTTAGAACTAACAATGTGTGTTTTGCCCGACCATTGGTGCCTGGATTCACGCCCATACCTAACACACCAGACCATGTTGTAACAGTTATATCAGTAAGTAATGTCAAGTAACTTTCAACAGCCATCTCAGGTTAACATGGTCAGAGATTCATAATCCTGTCTACAAGACACTAGTCCGGTAATTTTGAGACAATTTATGGTAACTCAACAAGTCAATTTAAACCTTTGGTTAAAATTGTAACATGTGCTAGATGCATGTAAAAACTTTTGGTGTGATGAATATCAAAGAAATGTGACCATTTAGATGTTGTATCTCAAATGCCACCAGTTCCAGTGATATCAGCTGTCTCACTATTGGCTAAAATGTGAGTCAATTAAATTTAAATTTTAAATTAGGCACACACCCAGCACATATTTCAACTTTATACCCCATGTAGGGTAACAAACCATCAATAGCTGTTCTCAAGGTAAACCTCAATATCAATGATTTCCAATCCATTGAATGATAATTCCATGTGATAAAACAATGTCACTATGTACAAATAACCACTAAATCTAAATAAAATCAATTAAGTTAAGCTAAAATTCATTCACATGAGCCATTATGTAAAACTGTAAATTCTACTGCAGTAATCAATATGTATAATTAAAATCTCTTTCCAGTGAAATGTCATTGGTCTATTAAGGGCCATGGTGATTTAGTTCCCATGGCTCCTATCCATTCTAGTTTTGATTCAAATGCCATCAGAATTTGTTTGTGTATAAGAAAGTATTCCTTACCTAATTGTTATAAACAAATCACAGGACGGACATAAATACATTCTTGCGTTCAGATAATTTCGTTAATCATCAGAGGGTCCTTCTGATAAGAGGAAATCAAGAACGCCAATCGGAGGATTCAAAGTTGACGTTTTGTAAGATGGTGTAAATTGAAATATATATCCTTAAACCCAAAGTACAATGGTACCAGATTTAAGACATCTTTCATACATACCATACTCAGCACCAGCGCAAAAGAATTGCATATAGGTTTTGTTCTCTTTGTGTGTGTGTACATTCAAGCCAATGTGGTGTTCTGTGCCTTACCTAGCACAAATGGTCTTCAAATGCTCAAGTATTCAATTCATATAAAAGGTACATACATTGGGTGTTCTCAATTTGCATTGTAATGATATTTAAATTAAATAGAACTCATTCTGCTGGACACCAAACTGTGTTATGCAAACCCATTGACTAGTGGCTAGATGCTCGATTAAAACAAAGTCAAAGTAGGGTGAAGTGCGCAACACACTATGAGTCAGCAATTTTTGAGAGGTGAAGCAGGGGGGGCCTGATCTTCAGATGCCTGCGGGGCCTTGCGCACCGCAGACTTACTGCAGTGAGATTCTTTACTGTCCCCCCTTAGTGAGTACTGCGAGCTCTCATTGGCCGAGAACTAAAACTCTCGCGAAGCTTGGCGTGACTTGCTCGGTGGCTCCCTCTGCGGGCCACCTCAGACATCACTCACACACCCTTGTGTGCATTTCTCACTGCAGAAAAAATAAGAGAAAAAGACAGCCAAATTTCAGTGAACAACCCAAAACTTTCTACGTCAAATACTGAAAACTGAAAGGCTTTGTTCTTTCAAGTGAAGAGGTGGTGGGGTAGTGGGCCTCTAGGACATGAAAACTAATGAAAAAAATTAGAATTAAAGGAAACATGCATCTCAACTAATATAAGTAAAACTACGTGCCAATATAAACGCACCCAACTTAGCCAAGACGTCTGTGAGAACCAAACCAGATGCAACTCTTTATACAGTGTGGTGTGAGAGTTCACAGCAAATCCAACCATGTTTTTTTTGTGTTTTTTTCAAAATCTTTAACCTTTCTTACCTGCAGTTTGATATTACTAGGACACTGCCAGCATGCTAGGTCATAGTTTTAACTCTTCATTTCAGACATTTATTATCAACACCCAAGAACATTTTTGAGGTTTCGAAATTCACTCCATTATCAATATATCAATAATAACAAACATTTTCTGTGGTGGCATAGGAATATCTATGATGGTATCTATCATCTTTAATTCAATTTGGTAAGTAATGTCTTGAAAGAAACCAAAAGTTATCCAGGACCAAAAGAATTGAACTTATGATGTGAAAGGAAATCAGGAACATGGTATTACAATGGGAACAGATTGGTGCAGACTAAATAAATATCCACAGACATTCTGTATAGAAAGAAGTGAAGAATTGAAGCAAAGGGGGAAAGGCTGAACAGAGGGACTATTTGGTTAGTTCTCTACTCTCTAGATGGCGTTTCTGAGCTAGTGCCCATGCTAAGGGTGGGAGGTTGGGGACAGGTTTCTTTCAGAGGCATTAGTTTCCAATTACTCTTCACACCAGGATGGGTTAATCTCCACACGACATGTTATCTGACACACTTCACCACACATGCAGATTCCAGGTCACCATGGTCAACACAAACACACTATACATCATCATCAACACAAGGATTTACAGAGTTTTCAGCAAAAATAAAGTGTCTTTTCCTTGCCAAGTACAAACTGAAGCAGGTGTCTAGAAATTAAAATTATAACCGATACAATGATAAAATACAAGTCTCTCATACATGCATAATCTTAATATGCTATAATATACCATATATAGTACTTTTGCTCAATTAATTAGCAATACATAGTTCATTTAATGTAATATCACTACACACACAGTGCAACACTGTGGCCAATAATACAAACTCCCTGCGTATAAAAACAAGGCATTGGGGGGAAAGAGACCCATATACATGTGTCATGGGTAAAGAGGTTAAAGTGCCTTTCCTGAAAATCAACTAAAACTGGAAATCCCCAGTAAACTAAACATAACCTTACTTATATACTTTTGGTTAGAAATTCATCCCGGTGATCACTTATCACGATAAGTACCCGGTACTTCTAAAAAACCTACTGTTTCCTTCCCATTTGAAACTTCTAGGGCGTGCGTATTTATCATTTTTCCCAGGCAGCGGGGCGATGCGCGGGGTCTGAATGACCGCTGGGGATGACCAGTCCACCAGACGGGGGGATCCAGGAGACCGAATCCTGGATCCCGGCTCTGAGTGTTCGGAACCGTCCACTTTGTCGAAAAGACTCACCGAAAGAGTTGAAGGAAACAGTATGAAAACTCAAGGGGCCCAGGTGCACTATGGTGTATATGTATACACTCTATACTTGTATATATATATTAATGCATCAGAATAAACATTCTTATCTATGGCACTTCTTTACATAAATAACAGTACAAGAGTGAATAGAATGTAGACATAAATAATCTATAAATAGGTATATCCTTAACCACATCTACTTAGAGTACCTATGTAAGATAGCAATAAAGTTAAAATTGGAGAAGGAATAATTCAATCCTTTCAATAATCAATAGCCATTAGTATATTATTAGATCAAAAGCCAATGCCATAGTAATTTCTGATAGCTGAACACCATGTTCGATCCCTAACATAGCCAGACACTTGTACATTTACTTAAAAGCTAGACAAGTAGGTATAGTATACAGGATGCTATATTTCCTATGTATAACTGAGCATACTTAAACCTAGATATAGGTTGATGCTATAGATAACCAGCGCTATACAACGCTTAATATAGCCAGAGCTATGTATTCCTTTTAATGCACCTGGACCCCAAGGCCTTTGCTAATAACCATATTTCGGGATCATATTGATTATCATTAAACCCTTGATTTGTGGAAACATTTCCATCTTACTAAAAGAAAAGGCTATACTAAGGACTCCTTAGATACCATATCATAAGATTCTCTTGCATTGCGAAATGAATTTAACCACATTGCGATTAATCAAGTTTTGGTGCATCAATGACTACCACACACCCTACATGTGTCCTGTACTCGTCAAGCACAAAGACAACTTGTAATTTCCTAAACAGAATTCATTTGAAAATTAGAACCTACAAGCCTTTAGTGAGACAGTGCAAGCAACAGTAACTGAAGCCTGTAACCTGATAACCTCAAGAATAAACTTTGAAAATATTACAAACCCCTAGAAATGGGTTTGATAGAGTACTACTGAGTCCTACGACTCCTTCGGTGTGCTTTCCGGGCTCGATTCTCTAGAACAACCTGTTTCGATGACGCCGAGAGTGTGAGTGCCAAATTGCATGCCATAATAACGTTGGAGTGCGCTGACCTAGGAAGGCTCATAATCGTAATACGAAGGCTACTAATTTTGAATTTTTTCACGAATGAAAATTTAAAGTGTCCTAAAAGGTCTTTCCCCCCTAAGCTACTGCTAGTGATTACAACAAATACGATTCTCAATGCTACGTGTCCCAAGTCTTACAACTGGACTAATTCTAGAGATTATCGGACAATACTTGTATGGATAGTTACTAGAGTTACTATTATGAAGTAGTAGTAATAATGATTGTTATATGAGTAATCATGATAAAAGTCCGTAGATTGTGGGTATTTGTGGCAGCGAACCGCACAGTCTGGACATGTCTTCGCAGACCAATATAGCCTCCATCTAGAGGATCTAGAGGACAGGCACAACCTGTAGTACACCCTATAAACACTCCGGCATGCATCCAATTGGCAACAATGACACTCTCACACGTCAACAGGTTTCAACAGCGGCCCTTCCGGGAACTTTTGGGCATTCCGGAAGTAGGCGCGAGGAGCGTGGGCGCTCATCCTCCCAGCATGCGTATATATCACGGGCAGCACACACGAGGGCTGGAACCCTGGAGGCCCGGAGCCTGACCCTCTACGGGGGGTACTTTGTGCGTTTGTACGGGCTCACCATGGCCGGGTTGGGAGTCGGCCATGGGCGCATGGACTGGGGCGCGCATCGCGGTGGCACTGGGAGCTGTTACACAGCATCTCCTGCTACACACAGCACCATCCTGTATCATTCAAACAGGTACACAGTGCCCGCTACGCTAACGACTCCCAAGTCTCAGCAAAGTCAACTCGGGCTGTAAGTCACTGAGTTTTGGCGGGTTATCGGAGGGCGAGAGGGACCACTCTCGTGGGTGATCTCGTAAAAAATAGTCAGCAGCACCTTGTGATGATGATCAGTAGGAGACCTATGGGGGGTCCCTAGGTGTCCATCATTATGCCACTTGAGGTAAGGGGCTCATCTTCATTTTTTTTCTCCATTTTCCACTTTTTATATGCTTGTTCACCCAGACTTCGTCTTACCTAGCGAAGCAGTCGTCTAACACTGAGGCTAACAAAACACAGTGGGGAGCCGACCGACCAGCGGTCAAGGCCCCCATCACCAATGATAGGCAACGCCATCTCACATTGGCTCAGCCATCAGTTTGCATGTCGACACTGGGGTTTGCACTCATTGCTTATACATTGCATGTGGTTATGGATAACATAGAGAATACTGAGTGGATAATGCAGTAAAATGCTGAATATATATAAAATATGCATTATATATACCAGCTGCCTCTCGGTATACATGAAGGGTCAGCATGGCACAGCTCCAGCCTGCAACAACCAATATAAACTCCAGAACACACCAAATCCTACAACTAAATAATCTACTTAAAATAACACAAGGAATAAAACCTAAATCATTTGCATAGAATCCATAGGCCTATAGCAAGCATATATAACCAAGATATAGCCAATACAAATGGTAAAATCATTTTTTGAAACAAAATCTGGCCTAAGATTAAAGGAGAAAGAACTAGCTGGCTGTCACAGACTGGAGCTGACCCAATGCTGGTGTTTATACCCTGGTGAAGAGAGCTCAACTTCCCCAGGCCACCCTCCCTCATCACAGAAGTGGGTGCCGCCGGGCGCTGGCTTGGTATCCTATGTTATAGCAGCTCGCCGCCTCCTCCCGCTCCACCACTGGCAGCTACTGCCCAGTGGTCCCCCCAAGGGGAACTCCCCATCTTTCATTCAAAATGGAAGCTCGACCCTGGTATTTAATTATATTATATTATCACGGTTGTGTATTAACCTCAGAATAATCTGATCCTTCACCTGCACTGTCCTTGGCTTCTGGTTGTTCTGTGCCTACCTGCACCTTTTGAGTAGTGTGTGCGTCGTTATGTACATGAGGGTGGGTGGTCAATCAGAACCTTGCTCGGTTATTATAACTCTGCACCGATAATAAGACGACAAAATGAGGTGACGCTACAAGAAACCTAAGAGTGTGCACCATTTTTTATCACAAGCAAGGGACACCAGCACCACCCAGTGGTAGGAGATATCAGCGGGGGGCTCAGACTTGGGTCTACACTGACCATGGGGTGTGGACCACCGTTAACGACAACAGAGCAGGTCTAGTAGTCCCGTCGCTGGTGGCGCGGCGGGCCTCCATACCTGTACTCCTCCCCCCCACCGTAGGGGTTGTTGTACTGATTGTAACTTACTTTGGGTGGCATCTTGCTGCGCTGGCCCTGGCGACCCCTCATGTTGCGCCTCTCTCGGTCAAATTCCATATCTTCAAGGCGCTGCGTGAGGGCCAGTTTCTGCTGGATGGCCATGCGCAGCAAGGAGTTGAGTGTCTTCTTCTCCTCTTCGGCTGCTCCTAGTTGTCGCTGCAGTTCGTCCAGCTGGGTGACGTACTCATCACACCGCTGGGCAAACATCGCCCTCAGGGACGCAAACGTGGCTGCGTCCTCCTTCAGGGCTTTGAGTTCATTACGTAGTTTCAGCATTGTCTCCGTGACAATCACCTTCTCGTTCTCATACTTCTGCTTGAGGTTGGCGAGCGCGATCTCTGCCGTAGATTTGTTGGCTTTGAGCACGCTACGCAGGGTGGCGATTTGCTCCCTCTTTGTAGAGAGCATGGCTTTTAGCTTCACCACTTGTTCCTGGAGCTCCTCGACATCGAGTCCTTGGTTGGTGTCTGCATTGCGCTGGCGCGTCAACTCAATGGTCTGGTTGATGGCACGCTTAAGGTACTTGATCTGGTCATGTACAGTCTCTATGAGCTTGTAGCAAGTGATAGGATCACCCTTGTTCTCATCGTCCTCCTTAGACTCCTTATCAGGGCTGTGCTCACGGTCGCTCGACTCCTTGTCGGAACCATTGGCATCGCCCTCCTTGGGACTGTCCTGGCGCCGGAACCGCTTGCCCTGGACATGCTCGAGCATGACGCGGTTTGGCGTTTGGCCGTTGACCTCACAGACGTGGTGGTAGATCTGGGCGAGCTGCTCAGTCACCTTGACGAGCTCGTCCTGCGTGCAGGTGATGCTGCTCTGGGTCTCGCCCACCGTCTGGTTCATGACGCTCAGGTTGGTCTCCAAGTCCTTAATGGTGTCCTCGTACTCGCTGACCTTGCTGCGAAGCTTCTTGAGCTCGTCCTTGACATCATCGTCGTTATCCTTCTCGTAATGAGCCAGCTTCTCCTGCAGACCCTTCATGGTTTGCTGCAGCTCCATGATCTGCTTCAAGGCAGCGCCGTACTTGCGTTCTTGTTGCTTCAACTTGTGCGCCGCCTTCTCCTCTGGGGTTTGGTTCGCTAGCTCAGCATCATCGTCCTCCAAGTCTTCCAGCTCGATACCGTCCAGGTCAGCGCCGGGTGACAGGGAGGCCATGGCGTTGAGATGTGCCTTGAGACTGGAGATCTTCTCCTTCTGCTCCTTTATCTCCTTCTTAGCTGCCTCCAGCGACAACCACGATTCCTCCATCGTGCGCTGAAGGTCTGACTTCTCGATCTCCGTCTGTTCGAGCATTTGCTCGAGCTTGCAGATCTCGGTCATATGCAGCTCTGAGAAGAGATCCCCGGCCAAACCGGGGGAAGGCTCGGGTGCCTCCGCCTTCTTCTCGCCATTATCCTTATTCTGACCCTTAAAGTCTGCCTCGATTCGCTTAAGGGCAGGATTATCAGCAGTATCCGCGTCGTGTTCACCAAACCGACTCTCCATACCAGGGAATCTCAAATCACCAAGACCTAAGCTCGCGAGGCTCTGGAGGTTGAACATGGATTCACTTGTTATCCTGTTGTCAAGCTCCTTTTTCAGTGCATGTTTTTGCTCACGCTCTGCTTGCAGTGAGTTCAAAGCCTCCTCAAGGTTTTTCTCTACAATGTTTTTAAGGGATGCGAGCTGTTCAAGCTCATCGTTGAGGTCTCCTAGCTCCTCCTTGTTTCGTTTGTTTTCGTGCTTCATGGCTTCAAAGTCTACTTGCGCTTGCTTCAGGACGAGCACCTGTTACGACAAAGATGTAAGGTTAATGTCGAATTTCAATTAAACTAAAATTCTCTGAAAACACAGTATCAAATGTTCTTTTCATCTGCTTTTAAATCATTAGTTTCTCTATAAAGGAATGATGAATCTGTTGTGAGTATATTATATTAGTTCAGGGCTAGAACTATGCTTTAAGCTGCTTTTAAATGCGTTTACATTTTACATTAATTATCTGCTGTTGATTAAGTGTCAAATAACGACAATTCAGAACTAACGGCTGAGTCACTAAATAACCTCTATAGTAATTTACATCTATATTTCATGATATTTCCCTCTCTAAGGACAGCAAGGCTTCATGTTTGTCCCCATTATGATTATGCACCAATGCAGTGACGACGAGTAACTCGCTGGCGCCGCACTCTTGCATCATGCGACCCTTCAGGAGTGTATCAGCTGTGTGGGCTCAATATGACGCATGAATGCAGCACCGATGAGTTTAACAACAGTGCTCCATTCATGCATCATGCCAACAACCCACTATGTGGTCCTCAAAGGCTCAGAATGTCCCCCCGGTCTGTATCAACCAGAGGGCAAATTTACCTGTTTTTGCAAAGATATGTTCTCCTCCTCTAGCTCTGAGTAGTCGGCTAGATTTCTCGTCTCACGAAACTTGAGCTCCTTGAGCTCCTTCTTGTTGTTGTTCCGCTGGGTCTCGAGCTGCTCCACCTGATGGAGCAGGTCGGCCTGGTACTGGTTGAACTTCTCATTCTCGTTGCGGAGTCGGTCAACTTCCTGACGGGAATGCTTCAGCTCGGCTTCCAGATCCTGGATGCTTTCCACGAACTGCGCCTCGCGCGAGGCCGACTCGAGGAGAAGACTCTCCTCGACATGGATGCCCACCTGGGAGGCCTTCTTGTGTGTCTTCTGGACTTGGCTCAATGCCTGCAAATACAAGAAAGCCACATTAAGTATCTTTTTATAATGTTTTGTAGTACAGCTCCTAGTCAACAAAATGTAGGAAGTTTTACAATTTCGATGACCTTTTGCAGGAAATTTAAATGAGGCAATAGATGTAGTACAGAAATAAAGAATTCCAGTAAAAGGTGCAGGAATTCCTTAAAAAGTGGCATTCTGAAACATCAGTAAATTGTGTAGAGTCAATACTTGCATAGCAAATAGAAAGACTAACGCATGGTAAATCTAGGAGATAAATTCTCTATATTGTCTTCAGTCATTCCATTCTGATGACTCCTTCAATTGTATAGACAGAAACAATAATGCTTCACGTCTCGACTGAATCTACATGTGGCAACTATTCAAATTCTCCCGTCATAGCAACTATAGTATCTGAGGATAAGTTTGCAATACTGGTAGGTTTATGTTGAGTTAACATGATTTTTCAAATGACAGTGTACATATACAGACTAGGCAGCAGAACCAAGACAGACGCATGTTCACACACATTCCATATTACGTACTTCAATATTGCTTCCCTTTTAACCCTTTAAGGATGGGATGTCGCTAAAAGATGACATTTGTCACCATCATGTCCACCCATTGGGAGTACCTCAACCCCATAGGATCGGCTTGATGCTTGAATGCAACCCTCGCGGTTACTCGCCAGAGCTGCATTCATGCATCATGACGACAAAGGGGATGATGCATTCATGCATCATGACGACAAAGGGGATGATGCATTAATGTATTATGCCGTCCTTAAAGGGTTAAGGTAAAACTTGTGGGAATGCTGACACAAGTTTAAACACACCGTCCTCGGGGCCTGCAGCTTTAGCTACAACTTAGACGGCCCAAAGCAGAAAAGTACACAAGGGAATTGAGCAGGAATCCACAATATTGTGGTGTCTACAGATTACAGCAATAACATAAGTGGGATAAAGTAGTAGAGCGCTGGCTCTGGTGACCCACGGGCACTCAGCCCGCTGCGCACCGACCCACCCCAAGTGGTGCACAGCCTTGTGGCATTACCAAGTGACAGAGATTAACCCTTTAAGGACAGCATCATGCCTTAAGCATTTTCTTGTCAAACTCTTGTTCAATTAGATTTTCACTGTAATACAGCCACTTAGTTGATTTACAAGATTAGAATCTATATGGAAATAATTTGAAATGACTTCACGGCATATTTTTCTAGGCCTCAATACCATGACAGTTGTAGTGGCTTGAACTGGCAGGCATGGAACCTCCTGTATAGTATATGTCATATACCTGGGAAAAACGTTGTTTACAGACCATCAGTGGTAGTGGTGGTGGTAGTGGGGGGGGGGGGGGATTATTCACCTACATATGTTTTACAATGAATATTGGGTCTACCCTTTCCCCTTTATCGTCAACAAATATGCCCAAGGCCCATAGACAAAACTGCCAAGTGATACGTATACTGCCTGTCTGGAAGGCACAATGGTGAATACCGGCAGTACCCATTGCCAGATTCACAGATAGATGAATCCATGATAGACACACAGGCATTCTCTGTAACTTCTAGGAGTGATACATTCAGGTGCCGTGACCCCTCTAACACATATCTCTGACCATATTCATCTCCGCTCCCCACCAACTGTATCATGCAGCCCCTAAAGGGTTAAATCAGGACCCATACCACTTACGGTACTTGTTGTTGATAAAACACTCACCATTTTACAAGTAGTTTACAAGGAGGTTCTACAAACTGTACACGTTAGAAGTTCCCATGGTCATCCCATCCTGAGACTGAGACAATGGTGGATTAATACTGAGAGCGTGGCATACTTGGATTCAGAGAGAGGTGTTGGTGTCTGTAGTGTGTCTGGGTTGTGGGCAGCAGGGAGGAGGATCACATCAGCTGGGTGGAGATGTGTCTCACGTCTCACCCACACAAAACCCTTTAAAGGCAACTTACTGCTTTAATGTGCGGTGCCCTAAGTCGCCATGATGCTTGAATGCAGCTCTGGCGAGTAACTCGCCAGGGCTGCATTCATGCATCATGATGACAAAGGGAATACTGCATTAAAACACTAAACGGCCTCAAAGCAATAAACAGGCCACACAATGCCCACGTTGTAGCTGAATATCTTACTGGTCACCCAGTGCATGGGGTGCCCCCCGGCACAGTCTACACACCTACAGGCCACTTCCCACCATGTATAATGCATTATATGCAAAGACTCTCATTATTATCGATTTGAAATTCCAGATTGAATCCTGCTCATGCCACATTTCTCAAACATCACAAAGAGGAAACTTAGAACATGAGGCGAGTGAAACCCATTGACAGAAACTTTGGGGAAAAAAAAGAAGAAAAATTTGCAATTCAAAAATATGGTGTGTTAAATCCATGGACAGTCAGGACCTCTTTTAAGTCTGACCTATGTTCTGGATTCCATCATTTTCTATTGTTGAGAAAAGTCAATACCATTTTTCATCATATCTGAGATTACATCTCATCGTGAACCATTATAGTGGTATACGAAGTAAATCAGTGATTATCACAAATACATGTATATTGAATCGGTCGTTTGACTCCCAAATCAAAATACAAGTGTAACCTATATTGTAAGTTATTATATCTATCCAGTGGATATGCTATTTATAGTTGTATGCCTGACACTCCCACGCACCTCACTCTCCAGCAGAGTCTGTGTCAGTAGGTCAGTCTCCTGCCGGATCATGCAGAGCACGCACCGTAATCCACTCCAACCCTCAATACAGGCCTGCCAGGTAGGCAGGAGGTAGCTAGGTGGGAATTGGGATAAGGATGTGGGGGTTGGTGAAGGGGGGGGGGCTGCTCTACAGGCCTCAAGGGTCTTATCCTGCCCTCCTTGACCTACCCTGTGGACGCTGATGTACCATCATTAAAATTGTCCATGTATACCCGGTAACTATTATTGGCCCTGCTTATAAGTTGTAAATACTGCTCTGGTGATCATTGGTGGCAGGTCAAATGATTTTACACGGTATACTTTGTACTAGAATTTAAAAGAAAATATGTTAATTACATGTTGGTGGTATAAGAAATGAATTTTCTCAGTGAATAGGAAGAAGCCACTTGTAACAGATAACATATACTGCCCTTTAATATGTCTTGAATTCTAAAACTGTTTTTGGCCCTGCTTATCATTTTTAAATTCTTCTGGTATGATTACAAGTGATCTACGTCAATAGGTTATAGACAGAAAACATGTTTTTAGAGGCAAGTTAGAAACCACCTCTAACAGAAATGTTGCTATTCATTTCTAAATACTTTAATTTTTCATTATTGGTAGTCAGTAATTTCTCATTGCATCACACCATGATCTTCCCGATTCAAATATTCTGTACCAATTCATAATCGATAATATTGTACCCCTTGACTAGACTACCACTTGAACAGTCTGTGAAGATGCTAAATAGTGTCTGCAAATAGCGAACCACATCCCTATCCCCATCACACCAGCCCCCTGTGGTCCCTATGGGTGGTAGTCTATATGATTAACCCGCCGAGACCTCTTCAACTACCGTAAATTTTTGTGTGCACGTATAAGCATAACTCGTGTATTAGCCGCCCCCTAACTAATCTTTTAACCTTCAGAGAGGGTCTGAATATTGCTACTTCAGTACTGTAGTAAACTGGTATACCGGTATTTAAGCAGGACCTCGACTTTGGGCCAAACATATAAACCGCAGGGGCGATCTGACTCAGGTACTAGCCGCGGCTTCTATGCAAGAATTTACGGTATAGATCATGTCCCTCCCCATAATGGTAGGGTACAGGGCCTATTAGCACCCAGCGCCATATGACACATCATCACGCCCCCTGACCCCCATAGGTCACTCCTCCAGACCCAGAACTGATCCCACCCCTGACCCCCTACACCCCTTAGACCACACCTCCTCTAGGCTAGACTTGCTGCTCCAGGTGAAGAGCCCTATTTTGATGTTGGTGTATCATTGTAATTCAATGCCTAGCATTGTAAGTTAGGACCATACCTCCTCTAGACTTGTAACAGAGTTATACCTGACCCCCTATAAGGCCTAGTCGGGACTGGAGCTGGTTGCGGCGGTCCACACTGATAACAGCTGATAGGCGGGGTACAAGTGTGTCCCTGGAAGTGATTGTAACCCAGGGACAAAGTACCAGTCAGGGTGTGTCTTATTAGTGATGATAACCGCACCCAGCGAAATTTTAAATGGCGGACCCACTGGGTAAGAGTCTACAGCCCTATATACCCACTGCACCCCTTAGACCACACCTCCTCTAGACTAGACTTGCTGCTCCAGGTGAAGAGCCCTATTTTGATGTTGGTGTATCATTGTAATTCAATGTCTAGCATTGTAAGTTAGGACCATACCCCCTCTAGACTTGTAACAGAGTTATACCTGACCCCCTATATACCAACTACACCCCTTAGACCACACCCCCTCTAAACTAGAATTGCTGCTCCAGGCGAAGAGACCTATTTTGATGTTGGTGTATCATTGTAATTCAATGCCTAACCTACTCTAGACTTGTAGCAGATTTATACCGTTCCCTCCTCCACACCTCCTCTAGACTACACTCCAGGTGAAGAGCTTTGGTTCTATGTTGGTCTATAATCTGGCATTGTAAGTAGAGATTCGTCTCAAACCCCCCTTAAGTCACACCAAAATAGCTAGGTCTATGGATTCATTTTCTCCGAAAAACCATGGGAGCAAGTGCAATGCAACAATGCAGCCTCTTACCCCTATGGCAAATTGTAGCAAGATTCATGGAATGTGACTTGCATTACTTCCCAGTCCCACTTGACTCTTACAGTATGGTGTCTGGTGATACCCAGTGTCCGGGTCATGACTTCCTCACCACCAACTAACTTGTTAATGGGATCGGCCATAGGGTCCTTGTTGGGGGAAATGAGCTTCACATAGAGAAAAGGTTCTCGTATGAAACATGCATTTATGACACATGCATATTATAAATGCCAACATTATTGCCACCCCTCCCTTGCAATATAGGGCACTGATAAAGAGATTAAGGTACAAACTTATCCCTGAAAGTGATGGTTACCCAGGGACAAGGTACCAGTCAGGCTGTGTCTTATGATCAGTGATTGTAACCGCAACCAGCGAAATTTTAAATGGCGGACCCACTGGGTATGACTCTACAGGCCTATGGCAACGATAAAGAGGCTTTTTTTCTCGTATTTTTTAGCTTGTGTACTGAAAGTACAGCCAGGGGTCACCCAGACAGACAGATGCCCAGTGTCCAGCCACAACAAACATTAGCTCAGACGGACCGACAACAACGCCATCTGGTGTTTACCTAATGAGCCTTCCCTATACACACACACTAACTAACAGGGGGTATTAGACAGCAGTGCCATGAAAGTAGGAGCAGCGGCAGAAATGGGAACTAAAATGCATGTATAGTCGTCTGTCTAGCGCCAATACGGTATACCCGGGTAGTGGAAGGCCTCATGCGAGCATCCATTCAGAGGCGTAGGAAGCAAATTTTCATTGGGGGGGGGGGGGGGGAGGGGGCCCACTCCAACCAACTTTAAGCATTGGCTTTTTTTATCCATGATGTATCATATACACGCTTATATTGGAATTGTATAGGAAAGTAGTATTTGAGAAAGTAGTATTTGGAAAACCCATTACAGTGGTGTGATAAAATGGCGGCCTAATAGGGTCACCTGTTACAATGGTATAGGTCCTATTAGGTTTCTAGGGGGACAAGATGGCGTCCTAATTGGAGTAACTTGTTTCTGCAAGGTCTTTAGGGGGGACAAGATGGCGGCCTACGTGTGCTGACCTGTTACAGCTGTATAGTTGCCGTAGGGTCTCTGGGGGACAAGATGGCGGCCTACTTATGCTGACCTGCTACAGCAGTATAGTTGCTGCTCGGGCTGATGTGTCGTGTACACAGGGCAGTAGGCTGTGTGATATTGTACCACAGGTATGTAGGCTAAGACGTGGGAGAGTCATCCTGTCTGGGAGAGGTATGCCACTTATGGTATTTAATTGTTGGCCTAGGCGGATCTTGACTTTTATGTGGTTAATTTATAAGTTCACAACTAGGAGTATATCTACATAGCAGGCATGCTGGGACAAGAGTTTTGAGGAATTAAGGGATTTATTTTGGGGGCCAGAGACTAAGTCTAAGACCAGCTCCCTATAATTTATATTTCAAATCTAAATATTTATACTGGATCTGTACAAACTACAGGGTGATCATTTTAACCTGCATCTGCAAATCGGGAAAATCAAGGACCCGATACCTGTTATAGAGAGGAGAATCCACTTTCAGCTAAAGAAGTAAAACTCCCTGTCGGAAATACCTCTAATAGTATCATTCATTACAGCAGTTGAAATATGCCATCCGATTTCAGGTCTAACCGAACGTGTCTAACGGTACATTATTTGGTCCTACCACTGCATTGAACCATAGATAGATATGTCTCAATCATATGAGTTTCTATGTCTCATAAAAACGAACCATGATGACCAGGGATATTATGACTAACTATTCCGCCTGCCAACCCAACGTGTGCCAAAAGATACACAAAACACCGTCAATGATCATTAAATAACAATACAATGTCCGCCATGCCTGACCTATGTGACGCATGAAACCAATGGACGCGTGCCTGTATAGTGTATGTATATAATATACAGGTGCCTAGTCCTACCGTGGGAATGTTTGCAAATTATGTCACCTATTCTAGGATTCTTTTCAACACCCCCTTGCTGTACTGAAAGTAGAGCAAAGGGTCACCCAACACACGCTTGTCACTATTTTGGGGGGGATTGGCTCAGGCATTTCGTCACAAAACCAAAAAAGACTCCACCCTTAGCCCCTAGCCGGTGACATAATTTATGAACGTTTGCTATAGTCTTACAGTCCTAGAGACATGCAAATATGACTCACTTGCTTTCTTCTAGACAGTAGTATTTTTACCCATTCAGGACGACATGATCATTCAATGTCCATCATGCTGACCATTCAGGAGTGTCTCAACGTAGGGTCGACATGATGCTTGAATGCATCATGGCGACCAATGGCATGAGACATTCATGCACAATGACGTTCCTAAGGGGTTAAACTTAAACACTGCCGACCACCAGAGACAGACATCTAATAAAAGTACCACCCAAAGGCACATTCATTACATGATTACCACTACTAAACAAAACAGCTTATCTCCGGCAGTGTTACTGAATAGAACAGTACAGGTGTGTGTGTGTGTGGGGGGGGGGGGGGGGGGGGGGCACCGACAAGGCTGTTAGACAGTGTGTGTGTTTATGGTGGGGAGCATGCCGTCACAGAGACGTCATGCAATAGCCTCATCTGGTTCGTAGAAGGCGGCCTGCTGGTGTTTCACGTGTGGTTAGAGTGCCTCTACATGGGTACCCACAATTTTGACCATGTCGCTGTGTCGATTTTTAGCAGAACAACTGTGTCATTGCGTCGATTTTTAGGTATATAAAAACTCAGAGATAAATCCCTGTGAGTCGATTTTTATCTCTAATCTTCCTGATTTTTATCTCTAATCTTCCCGTGTCCGTCGATTTTTAAAAGGGCCTAAAACGGCCGTGTCGCCCGTGTCGATTTTTACCCATGTGGAGGCACGTTAGACGCGTGTGGCCGATTCTATCTCTCTCCACACAGCCTCCAGGTATCATGATACACTTAGCCCTTTAAGGGCCGC
>OX381704.1:101478710-101595662 GCA_947462335.1 Harmothoe impar | reverse complement strand
TACTTGTTTGGCGCAGTATCATTGTAACTAATCTTCAAATGTCCATGTTTGGGAAATAGAAAATAGTACCGGTATTCCATATATTACAATTTACAAACCGTCTCGATAATCACTTAATTAACATGTGATAACAATGTCTGTGATAGAAAATGATTGTGAATTATGATGTAATCTATTGTAAACCATACTCTTTGGATACCCGATAATACTTATCGAAGGAAAAAAATAAAGCATCATGACAACAAAGGTTATATAATAGTGCATTAACGCACTATGCTGCCGTTAAAGGGTACTCTAAGGTACATCCCCCACACCTGATGCGCCCACCTGACCATTTAATCCAGCTCCCAAAGACACCACGCCCTACACCGCGCCTCCAGCCACTCAATCATTTACACACCCCTCCCTCCCCACCCTCATTCTATACCAGGAAATGGCGCCACCCGGTTAGATCAAGTAGCTCTCTGTACGGATATGGCCATATTTACCCAACAGGTGGATCATAGAGGATGTAGATTTAAGTAGTTGGATTTGAGGCTAAAGCATGCTAGGGCCAAAAAAAAAAAAAAAGAGGTTTGTTTCAGGTCACCCGACCGACGATATCTAAACAGGGCCTACCCTACGTTTTTCTATGCAATTTTGAAGAAATTTTATATATCAATATTTTTTGGGTCAATTTAGGTTTACAAAATTTTGGAAAAAATCTCCCCATTTTTTCTTTTTTTTTGGGTTCAATTTTAGAGGGGAAAAAAAATCCGACCTACCGACCCTAGAGTTTCTTCCCATGTTACCTGAAACAAACCTTTTTTTTAAATTTGGCCGAGGGGAATGATGCCTTTGTTGCAGATTAGAACCGCACAGAGAGGTCTTCTGATCACTCCTCTTCTGCAGAAAGACCCCTCTAGCCAGTCTATAGCAGATCCTACCCGTACATTCAGGCATTGAGCCTACAGAGACTTGAGCCTGCAGGGAGGGAGCTGCCAACTGCAGCAGTCTGCCCACAGTGTGTCTGCTACACACAGGTATGGTGGTCACAGTGCTGGTCTATAGGCTTTATATGTGGTATATTTATATGTGTACTTTATTCAGTTTATTTATATTACTGGTATGTCTCCCACTCCCCTCCCCCTCTACCCCAAATGTCGGTCAAATGGAGGAAACAATGCAGGAAATACTGCACTTCTTGGGAATACCAATGAAAGGCAGATAACAATATTAAAACTGGGGCGCTCTGTCAAACACGAGTTAGTTATGTCGTGGCTATAGAATCCACAAAGCCGATGCTGAATGCCCCCCCTCCACCTCCCCCAGCACCCGTATTACTATTAGAGCACAGCTGTCCTTATCAGTTACTCACTACCCCCCCCCCCCCAACTCATGTTACTGTATGACATGACTGTTGTCATACAGACATACAGCTCTACAGTTTCTCATCACCAAACAGTGAAAAATATGACGAGGACATTTTTTTTTCTTTTTTACTCATGGCATGAATACATAGGTAAATTTTCGTGATCATTTTCATATTTAGTAATTCAGAGTTTATTGATCAGCAAACGTTGTGATAGTGCACGTTCTTTTCTATCTGACTGCATTACTGACACCATTAGCTATAATTTGATACCAAATTTGCCAATATTTTTCCAATTTTAACATATTTTTCATCAAAATTGTTAAAAAAAATAAAAAAAAAGATTTTCCCAAATTCATGATTTTTGTGATGCGCGCGGTGATGAGAAACAACTTTCTTTTTTTTGAATGGCTTATTGTACATTATACATTATGATCCATATATCCAGTCACACTGTGTTGCTGCACAGGTGACCTGCTTACTCACACTGTTTACCCTCTAAGGACAGCATCATGCCTCAAAGTATCATATTCATTTGTTGTCATGATGCACCAATGCATCGCTGACGGGTGCACCATGTATAAACTGCATAGGGTCGTTAGGATGCATGAATATACCGTAGTCATGGCTGCACTCGTGCATCATAACGACAAAAGCATTATGCTGTCACTAAAGAGCTAGTCTATGGGGTTTACTTTACTACGTATTAACTACTACTTATCCCAATCCAGCCAAACGTTCAAGAAAGAAAAGCCATTGTACTGTAGAATGTGTGATGAATTTCATTTCCTTCATTCCATATTGACAATGGGTGTGTCTATCTATTTTTCCCCTTTTTTAAAAGTCTATTCCCAACTAGACCCCCTCATCCACATCAATGTTACCTGGATCCACCTGACCCTGTTTATGTAAGGTCTCGTGTATCGTCCATGAACACTGGAGTCTGTTTCTGTTAGACCTCATCCCCCCTGGAGGAGGCTCGGTACAACAGGCTCACACCCACAGGGAGATTCCACAGTTTAATTGCCGCCTGCACTTCCTGACTCCCCTCCCCCCCCCCCCCCCCACTTCCACTTCTCCACACCAGATCCTCCCCCACCCCCCCCCCCCCCCCCACACACACACCCCTTCATCTACCGTACCTGACCCAGATCCCTGCCTTTACCTGAGATCCACCAAGATCCAGATGTACAGGCAGGACCCCGAGCCTGACTCAGTGCTATGGATACCTCCTCCTACTAGAGTAGATACTTAAACCCACAAACTCCTTTTCTTTTGGGGGTAGGCCTTCAACCTATAGTGCATAGTGCTTTAATGTACACTATAGCCTGTTGTCCTTGTGATGCATGAATGTGGCCTGGGTGAGTAACTCGCCAGTGCTGCATGAATTCAAAGGGTTGGCTTGATGCAACAATGCAGTGTCGGCGAGTTACTCACCAGCTCTGATTTGGTATATTATGGTGACCAATATACATAACATATTCAGGCGTCATGCTGTCCTTACAGGGTTAATAGGGTTCAAACCTAATACTACTGACTAGGCTGTGGAGGTTTACTCTCAGATCAAATGAGCTCCAAAGGTAGTGCTGGATTCGGGGTTCAAAGAGGGCGCGTTAACGAGAAGGCTCGGGTTAATCGATATGTGGGGTTCCAGTCTGATATGTGTACAGGTAGAACTGGGGTTGGAGGGGGCAGAGGCAGTATTCAAGGAAGGTACAAAATGCATCCTTTATTCCATAAACGGACTGACCTAGATACAAGTCAACAACAAAGCTACAAACAGAAAGTGACCCACCAGAGAGAGAGAGAGAGAGAAAAAAAAAAAAAAAACAGAAAAGAGAAATATTGAAGGCAAAAACGTGGCTTTGCTGTCAGGCCCAGCTGTGAGTAATATCAGTGAATTTGCATTAATTTGAATAGATCACAATCCTTGTGGGATTTTATGAAAGTCATAAAGAAGACATGGGGAAAACAGGAAACATAGAGGATATTATGCATCTGACATTGATAGATGGGTTGTCAACACTGCGGCTATTTATCCTACCCGCCCCAGATACACAGAGGACAAATAGTCAAATATTAAGATCACTGAGGCGTGCAACAAAAAGAAATGACCAACATTAAAATGGCGAAAACAGCAGAACATTGTGTTCCAGATACCATAAATTCTCATATAAGCATAGCTCGTGTATTAGCCGCACCCCTAATTTGACAAATCCTATAAGCCGGTCTGAAAATGGCTAATTTAGTACTGTAGTGTACATATAAAAAACTCGCATATCAGCACACCCTGACTTTGGGCCTATCCTATAAGCTGCACTGGTGATCTGACTCGCATACTAGCCGCGGCTTCTAGGCAAGGATTTGTGGTAGCGAGGTAGTGCTGTGTATGGGTGGGAATCGGGTTAATGTGTGCACGGCTGCTGCTGCTGCTGCTGCTGACAGGCAGTCACAGCTCACTGGGCACTGCAAACATTAACACTTTAAGGACAACATGATGCATCAAGGCATCATTTTGATTTGTCATGATACACTAGCGCAGCACAGTAGTGCATGATGCCCATCTACCCTTCATGAGTGTACCAAGCGTGTAGGGTCGGTATGATACATGAATGCAGCCCTGGGGAGCTAATTATCAAGCGACTTAAAGATAGTCTGCATTCATGCATCATGTTGACAAAGAGCACAGTGCATTAAATCACTACTAGTATGCTGCCCAGGAAAGGTTAATAGGATATGGGCACGTGCTTCACAGCCAGACACTGGGCTTTGGGGAATTATGCGTTCAACTGGGACCAACAATCTACCTGTGGAGGGAGGGACAGGGTAGGTAGGGGAGGATGGTAAGGGGACGAGAAGAGGGAAAATCTAACGTGTGATCCTAATCACAAAAGACACAGGTATTTGTTTTTCATTGGATAAACATACTTATGTGTGAGTGTAATATGTGTGCGTGTAATATGTGTGAGTGTAATATGTGTGTAGTGTAATATGTGTGAGTGTAATATGTGTGAGTGTAATATGTGTAAGTGTCATGTGTGTAGTGTAATATGTGTGTAGTATAATATGTGTGAGTGTAATATGTGTGTAGTGTAATATGTGAGTGTAATATGTGTGAGTGCAATGTGTGTAGTGTAATATATGTGAGTGTAATATGTGTGAGTGCAATATGTGTGAGTGTAATATGTGTGATAGTGAATTTGTACAACTCATGTCCCAACCCCAACCCTATCCTGAATCTGGGTCCTGCTGGTGAGTGCTTATCATGTACTTAGATACAGTACTCTCTTATAATCATTCATTGGTCAATTCTGGCATCAGAAATGAATTCCTTGTTAAAAGGTACCCTCAAGTCATGTGTCATGCATGTATGTTATTCCATTTAAGGCCAGCAGGTGGGGTGTGGGTGAGCAGGTGGGTGTGGGAGAGCAGGTGGCTGTGGGTGTGCAGGTGGGTGTGGGCGACAGTTGCAGGCTGCGGGCATGTACCGCCTTCTGTCGCTATCAAAAAGCGAGTCGATCGGAAGATAAACGGCGAAGATATGGGTGGTACGATTTTCGTCTGCACACGTTGAGATCTCGCGCAGTACGAGAAGTACCAGTGGTGCCACTCTTTGTTTGACAAAGAATGCAGTAATTTATGTACTGCGCGTCCTCTTTTTGTCCACGGGAATAGACAGTGCCCTCTTTTATCGAACTTTTGGTCTTAAAAAAAGTGTCTTACCCCACGAGAAATCTATGTTTATATTGAATTAACTACTACTGCAAAAAAGGACATAAAGTCTATTCTAGTACATTCATGTTTGTCTACAGTGCTGAAAAGTAGGCTCATTTTTTGATAGGTATTTTTTGTTCAATTTTTTAGGGGACAACCAGTCGATAGAAATGGATGATCTTTATATCATAGAAAAGGAAAAATGTTGAACTTTAGGCTATAGGGCAAAAATTTTACCTCAGCCAAATTTTTCACCCCAAAAATAATCAATGAAATTTTTTTTTCTTTTCTCAGCAGGGTGTCTCACCAAGGCGTCGTATAAGACACTGGTAGCAAAGCTACCTGTGTCAATAATTCAAACATACAAGTATATAAATATATGTCTTGAATATCTCCAGGACATTGAGCTAGCTGACTTTTAAAGTAAATAAAACCTATCTGACTTAAACTGACGGATGTAACCCTGCAGGATATGCAGGGGACAAAGTGAGGGTTGTGGGAGAGGGCGGGGTGGGGACAAGAGTCACGAGCACCAGTAAATGGAACCCTGACTTCTCATTTCCGACCTCCACACATGTCAACTCCCACTAGTAGTGGCTACTAATCACTTAGGCAAATCCACGGCTCTGGGGGAAACGGTTTGAGTACACTGAAGCCGTTCATCTACTCACCAGCATCTGCCTACACCCCCCCCCCCCCACCCCATGCCCGCCCCTCTGATTTCCTAACTATATATATACTGCAGAGCTGATTTCTTAACTATATATATACTGCAGAGCTGATTTCTTAACTATATATATACTGCAGAGCTGATTTCTTAACTATATATATACTGCAGAGCTGATTTCTTAACTATATATATATACTGCAGAGCTTTAATGCACTATGTCCTTTGTTGCTCTGAGCTATAGGTTAGCCATCAAACTGATCACGAAAGATTAGTTGGCAGTGATTTCCACTTTACCGTTACATCCAAGAGATGGTACCGTATGGTCTTGTCATTTGGATGCATATGATTACCACCGGCGCTTATACAAGACAGGCGCTCGATCATTCAAGATCTGTTTTTAGTGCTTAAAGATATATTTATACTCCCCTAGCCCCCGGGCTAACCGCTTATACATTGTACAAGACCCGGTGCTTCAACGCAATGGCCAGACGGTAAGTGGTAAACGTCGTGCCTAGATTGGCCCAAACCCCGACACACATAGGTACACCTTTATTAGGGGCGTGTTGTGGGAGTGGAGGTAGATACAGGCCCTGACCAGCGGGATAACATGGGGCACAACCAGGTTATCACACTGACACTCCGGGTACTAGCTGTGTGTGAGTGTGTGAGGGTGGGCTGGGTGGTAGAACCATTCTGAGACAGAGGCTGATTGGGGAAGGTCCTCTCTGGCTTTATCTGAGGGATCCAGATCTATAGGCGTCTAGCCGGTTGCATTATCAACCAATGAGAAAATTCCCTGGCCTTCACTGCGGAATTCTTAGGGGGCATTATAATGTAACAGCCTGTACCCATTGTGATTGCTGTATCAGTGCCTATCTCGCCGGTTACCAGATCAAGCAATGGTGCCCCCTACTAAGGAACCTGCAACCTCGGTATAGCAGAGGCATCACTCTCCTAACACATTCTTGGCGTGGAATCAAACACACACCCCTACATCAAAACGCGGGTGGCTAAAGATGAACGTATTCACACAGAGAGGCAGTCAGCTCATGGCACCACCTCTTGTTACAGAATGGGGTAGTAGCACCCCCTTAGCCACACCCAGTATGGAGCCAGGTGTAGTAGGAGGCTACAACCCGCTCCAGCTGAGCTGCTCCCCGACCTGCTCCTCACACCACCTTACCTGCAGGTATAGGGGGCTAGAGCCATACACAGTGGGGCAGCCATTTTAAATCACTGATAAGGCACACCTGGGCACACCTGACTGGTACCATGTCCCTGGTAACCATCACTTCCAGGGACAAGCTTGTACCCAGCCTATCAGCTCTTATTAGTCCGGGCCGTCGCAACAAGCTCCAGTAGCGCTCATACTAAGGGTCACAGGGTCAGGAGGGGAGGGTTAGGGGGCATGTTCACAGTTGGTGTTACATGCTTCTCAGGGTTAACCCTTTAAGGACAGCATGATGCCTCAATTAAGGCTTCATGTGATATGTGCCGCCATGAGTAACTCGCTAGTGCTGCATTGGCGCATCATTAGGATACTTCAGGGTGTATCAAATGCGGCAGAATTGGTATTTATGCATGAATACAGCACTGGCGAGTTACTCGCCAAGGTTGCATGCATGCCTCATGAACCAATATGAGCATGGAGAGTTAAGTGTTACATACAGCTACATCCATGTGGTTATAGGGGCACAGGGACCAGTGTGTATGTTCACAGTGAGATGTGGGGGTGGGTGGGCTATGGTTGGATCCCACCGCTCTGTGATCTGTTCATGCACGGTTACGTTATGTACTGACTGTAGACTAACTAACTACATGATCATTCAATGTCAGGGGTGTATATGTAACTCCGGTGTGCCACGTATCATATACAATGTACACGACTTTATACATCTGGGGTGTAATGGTATAGCATCTATTTGGATATCTTTACCATCTTTATGGATCTTGATACAAATGTAGGAAGGTAGGATAGACTATGGACCATAGTATGGTAGAGAGGTCAAAAATATTGTATATATTCCCCTATGTCTAATGACGCATCGTTTGCTGCCATCTCTGTAAACACAGATATGGGGAAGCTACTTGTTGAGTAACGATGTTGTCAGAGAGTAGAGTATTATTCTAGGCATAAACCGAGGGTGTCAAAACCCACCCCCATCCCAGTTTACACACGTAACATACTGCCAGTTGTGGTGTTAAAAAGTTGGTGAAAACCTCAAAGCCTGTGAATATTTCATATTTCTTCTCATTTTTTATCTAAACTGTTTTTACGATGTGGCTGTAGCGGTCTGTAGACATACATGTATACACGTCGGTGGGTTGTGGGTCCGACACAGATATCTTTATATACTCACGTCCAACCCACCCACCCCCACCCACAAGACAAATACTGCACCCACTGTACACTCCGCCTGTCCTGCCTGCTGTCACTTAACTTACTGACTATACAACTCGGAGACAACTCTGCTAAAGTAGATCTACGCAATATCTGTATTTCAGATTTCTCTTTGTAATTGGCTAAACTTCAGAATCATTTTAAACACAAACACTCCTCACACTGTTTACCCAGCCTTTTCTGGCCTACAGTGATTCTAGTACGAATATAACTCTGGGTAACTTTGGTAAAATAGGTCCAAGTAACTTCTGCCAGCCTTTCTATTTATCAATTGGTGAAATGTCAAACACATCTCAAAGTTATATTTTCTCGCGTATAGCTTCAACATGATGATAACGAGAGATGGTTTAAATAGGAGATGGCGAGGACCATGGCACGCCCCTGAACCACCCTTTAATGGCAGTAGGGCTATTTTAGAATAAGATAATGGTGATGTGAGTGAGATAGCGTCAGGTGTACTACAGCCAGGTTATATACCAGAGTTACAACACATGCTTTATCTACATCCTCAGAACAATGCCCCCAGTCATGCAAGTCCCTTCCCCTTGCCCCCCCCCCCGCCTCTGTGTGAGACGCAGGTGGTGAGACCTAGATGCTGCAGGGGACGTACGTTATACGTTACAGGTGGCACCACCACCAGGTACCGTAAAGCCTCTCATATAAGCTTAGCTCGCGAATTAGCCGCACCCCAACTTTGACAATCATATAAACCGCAGATGAGGTTTGGTTTTGGCGAGCTTAGTACTGTACTATACATCTAAAACCTCGCGTATAACCTGCACCTTGACTTTGTCCTGATCATATAAGCCGCACTGGCGCTCTGACTTTCGTACTAGCCGCGTCTTTTACTCGAGGTTTTACTGTAGTCTACTTGGGGAGAATAGCTATACTGTGGTCGTAACTTATTTCACTGTGTATATATTTTCGCTATATTCACGTAAATTAAAGAGCAGCGAATTCTTAATACCGCAAATAAAGTCTTATAGACAACCTGTCACCTTGTCTGCCCTGGCTGTGGGCGAATTCAAGTATCAGCAAAATTTTATTTTTTGCCACCTCCGCGAAAATGTATACCCGTGAATATAAGTACGTTCACAGTATGTGTGGAGGAGGGGAGGGGGGGGGGTAAGAATGTAGGGTTGCATCATAAGTTAAACACATCTCGCTGTGTCCACACAACTCGACCTACCCTCAGTCTACAGTACACACTACAACTAGCCCTTTAAGAACCGCATCATACCCCAAGGTTGATGTTTATTTGTCGTCATGGTGCACCAATGCAGCCTTGGCGATTAACTCATCACAGCTGCATTTAATAGTGCATTATGCTGACACTTTGGGATCGAGTGTATCAAACGTATTACAGATCGTAATGATACATGAATACATCCCTGGTGAGAGCTACTCGCTAGGGCTTCATTCATACATCATGACGACAACGACCATACTGTGCTACTACCCTTAAAGGGCCAGGGTCTCCTCTTTTTCTATATTCACATCTAAATACATACATGTATCAGTATTGGTTACTGTGTGTCTGTTTAATAGTATGTTATTCCAGAAAGCTATATCTCTGATTATACATACTTGTGCCTCTACATGGGTACCCACAATTTTGACCATGTCGCCGGGTCGAATTTTAGCAGTAGGGCAGTGGCATTGTGTCGATTTTTAGCTATATAAGAACATAGAGAAAAATCCCTGTGTGTCGATTTTTATCCCCGATTTTCCTGTGTCCGTCGATTTTTAAAAGGGCCTAAAACGGCCGTGTCGCCGTGTCGCCCGTGTCGATTTTTACCCATGTAGAGGCACATACTTATGATGGATTAACCAGGGACAATATTAAGCTACCGGTATGTCTATAACCCTACACGTTACCTTCCCCCAGGCCCCCAGGTCTATAACCGGTATAATCATGGTAATAGTGTTCACTCCATTAGCTCGTTCCGCCCCCACTCACCCCTCACCTTAAGTCCCCCCCCCCCCCCAGTATACCACTACTGCTACATCACACACCTGCCGAGCATACACCTCCCTTAACTCTTTAATGCATCATGCCCTTGGTCTTCATGATGCATGAATGCAGCCCCGGTGAGTAACTCACCGGTGCTACATTCAAGCATCATGCAGACCCTATGGGGTTGAGACACTCCCGAGGGGTCGACATAATGTACCAATACAGCACCGGCAAGTTACTCGCCAGGGCTGCATTGGTGCATCATGACGACAAGTGTCATGTTTTAGTGACATGTCGTCCGTAAAGGGTTCAACACTTGTATGTAAGCCACCCCACCTGAGGGTAATATTACACACCCACTTACACAAGGGTCGTCATATTGTCGGGGTGCCTTAACCGTATAAGGAGCACATGCCTCAAGATTTCATATTTATTGGTCGTCATGATGCAGCAGCGCAGCGCTGGCGAGTAACTCAAGAAACTGCATGAGTGCATCATGCTGATCATTATACACGTGTGTTTAAACCCCATAGGGTTGGCATGATGCACGAATGCAGCAATGACCCCAAACTTGTCTGGCTCACAATCATCCAGCATGATGATAAAGGGCATAGTGATGTCTTGGCATATCAAAATACTATTCTGTGCTTAAAGGGTTAGGGTTGACAGTGGTATGGGGCACCCTGCAGTGTCTTTATAGTCATATAGTCACATGCCACAACTTGAACTACATAAACCAGGTCGGAGATCGCTATTATTTATCTACTGAACGCCAGAACCTATATGCATCAAAGGCTCAAGATGATTTAACTAAATCCACATTTCTTTTATCATATAGTATAAACTTCACCCAGGGCCCCTGAATACAGTCTTAAATGGACCTTGAAAGGAAGTGAAGCATTAGCCCTTAGCGCTTGAATGTATTTGAATGACTAATATGGGCCTGTATTGTATCAGTCAATTATACCGAGCTGGTAAAGGTCCACTGGCTGTATTTTATAAGTATGGCATGTGACTTAAAATAGCCTTAAGTGTAGCCGACCTGATGTGTATCAGACATACCTTACATTACCACCAACGTGTGGGTGTATAGTGCTGGTTTATACACCAGCCGACACAGTTAACCCTGTAAGGGCCGCATAGTGCTTTAATGCTTCATTGTCGTCTTGCTGCTTTAGGATTGCAGCCCTGGTGAGTTCATGCATCATGACGACCAATGGTTTGATACACTCCTGAAATAAGTGGCCATGAATGCATGGATGCATGGATGCAGCCCTGGCAAGTACTCACCAGGGTTGTACATTCATAGATCATGGCGACAAATGACATAACATATTAAAGGCCCCCTAAAGGACTAAGTACCAACGTATTTGCCTTAATAACAGTCTCTATGAATAGCCACCAATTAAGATAAACGAGAGCAATGTAGATAAAAAATAAGTATAATTATTTTATCATTTGCCTCACAGGAGGCCAAAACGCGATGTTTTCTTTCGGCTTTTTGTCTAATAAAAACTAAATCCGATTTGATTGTAGATGCATTAAACAGTACTTTATATCATATTAGTTTGGACAACAAGGTACTTGTGCTCCTTCCTTTTACTACCGGTAGGCACATACCGGTATATGTATATAATCCTTTTGTGGATCAATATCTAGCATGCTACTGTAGTTTATATCGATCTGTCTCTAATGCATGTATATTGTATGGTCTCCAAACCAGACACGCCCAAAACTGTTTGCAGTACTTCTTCTGTTACTAATATAGATTATAGTGTGGAATCCTAGACTTTGTTGTATATACCACGACCTTGTGACATATTCTTTGAGGTTACACATAATGTGATCCCACTTTGATCTTAAACCAACAGTCTCCATAGGAACATTTAGATCAATATACATTAAGTATAGTGAGGGCAATGAAAAGAGGGTGTTTCAAGTTACAGGGTCTGAATTTCTATGTAGGTGTTAAAGCTTCTTCTTTTTTTTGTACATTTTTGTTTTTTTCATTTAAGCTGGGCCTAGAAATTACCCCAGGAATCGGCCTGCTGTGACGCGGACTCGGGAACCCAAGAATTAAGTCTCTTGGTGCCAAGAAACAGCCTAAAAATGCTCCATTTCCCCTTCAGATTCTATGGTCGATTTATTTTGCTATATAATTGGGGCAACCTGGAACAAAATTTATTTAAATCTTGGCCTGAGGAAATAAAATGAGAAAGAAACAAAAGTAGAACAATAAGGGCGTGACCCAGTGGACATGCCTATGAATAAATGATAGCCAGTAATAAGTATATACAGCTATAAATACGTCTACACCTGCATCCACATCCATAGTCAAGTGCCGGGTTTCCGCGTCTGACTCACCACATGTTGTATGTGTGTAGCAAATACCGACAGTCAGCTACTTTATGTCTACATAGGAGACGAGGCCAAAAATAAAAAGGTTTGTTTCAGGCAACATGGGCAGAAAATGTAGGGTCGGTAGGTCGGATTTTTATTTATTTTTTAACTTTTCTTTTTTAACATGAAAGTACTAGCCGGTCTCTCTGAGGACCTTGAAATTGACCAAAAATGGTAAAAATACAGATTTTTTTTTCAAAATTGCATAAAAAAATGTAGGGTGGGCCCTGTTTTGATAGGGTCAGTCGGGTAACCTGAAACAAACTTTTTCTTTTTTTTGGCCCAACCAAACACCACGCACCCATGACACACTCCTCTTCCTATGAGACACTTCTCAGGGCACTTTTATTTGTTATTTATTCATTTTTTAAATATCATTTAAACCACTATCATGACTGCCTTATGCAGCTTATTTGGGCTTTGTGGTTTTGAATAAACATTTCTAAAACGTCCAATTGATTTATTTCTTTTATACATGATCTGAATAATGTCATTTGACCTCCCATTTCTGATGTAGCGTTGGGTATTGGTTCCCATGGATGGTTACCCCCAGCCACTGCTAGTGTTATCCTAGTTTGTATAAAGTATATGGGTCAGGGAGAAAAATGTTATTTCTATGTCACGAATTCAATGTTTAATATGTTATGACATGGGATTTATATTTTAGATATGAACCGTCCTAAACGTTACCGTATGGCTTCAGACGGAGAAGACACCAACAATCCACCCACAGCAGTCTATACACCTGACAATACTGGGAATCAATCAGTACAAGTGCTGTCTAGTAGTTGGGGCATGTACAGCCTGTGTGTAGGTGTGTGTGTAGGTGGGGGGGGGGGGGGGTTACACAGGTGGGTGGACCTGTTTCATCTATCTCCGACCTAGACATTGATCAATAAGGTGAGGGGGGTGTCTGGTATTTATTATTTTATCTTTTTTTTCCCGCTCTTACAGCCAGAGATGACAACAACACGGGGGTGGTGTATGAGTGTGTGTGTGTATGGGGGGGGGGGGGGGTGTGCATGTGTCGCTCAGGTTCTGGAGGTCTATGTAGGGGGGCAGGGGGGTGCAGAGGGGTCCCCCCCCTAAGGTCGGAAAGTCGCCGAAATTAAGGGGTCCAGGTCGAAAAGTCGCTTTTTTGGACCCTCTGATCTATAGTAGATTTTATTCAAAATTCGCCAGGTCACTTATAATATTGCTTTAGGTCGGAAGTCGCCTCCAAAACAGCCCAGGTCGCAAGGTCGCTTTTGACCCATCTGGAGCCACATGTAGGTCACACTACACATGTAGTGGGGGCTCCATGTGGGCTAACATAGCACCACGTTCTGCCAGACATGGCAACACCCATCTCTGTCTGGTCTAAGAGCCATAACAGCACACGGGGTGTATATATACTGGGTACAGGGGCACTGGTATAAAGCACATAAACATACATATATACCTGTCCTTTCAAGGTTACCTCTTTGGTTAGCTATGTACCGGTAAGTGCTTCTAATGCTACCTCCTTGACATCAATGTCTGTTCCTCCTTTTGACTCTTCCTCGTCCCCATTTCCTAAAATCACCTATCTCTCATTCACCCTCACAAGTACATTCACTAACCCTTCAAGGACAGCAAAATGACTCAAAGCTTCATATTTATTTCTCGTCATAATGCATCAGCCCAGCACCTCCGGGCAACTCGCCAATACTGCATTGGCGTATCATGCCGACCCTCCGGGAGTGTATCAAACCCAAAGAGTCAGCATGAATGGTGAGTTACTAGAAGTAGTAACTCACCAAGGCTGCATTCATATATCAGGATGACAAAGGCTATAGGTGTTACTAACTCCCCCTCCCAGCTCTCCCCTGTGACCATGTGTGGGTGTGGGTTAACTAAACAAGGCCGGCATCAGTTACACGTATCAGGTGAATGGACGGCCGGGTGTAGAATATAGCAGTGCTTGTACGTGTAGCTCACTGAGTAGTACTATCTCCGTGTACCAGTCACTAGGTGTTTCCTCACCACTTACACACTACTACTACCGTATTTTAAGCATAATACCTATGGCTACATTTTTAATCTCACAGGGGCCACACAGCAGTGATGATGCCATTGGCCGGCTCTGAGGCATCATGCCATACTTAAAGGGTTAGGGAAAAGTCTACAACCTGTCTCTATAGATTTGTCCTTTGGCCTCTTTATGAACGAATGGGGAGCCACCGTGCAGTGACAAGTTACCCGTCCTACAAGCAATGCTCCTATCTCTCCAACATTTCATATCTAAACGCCCTATCCATGCGCCGGCCAATGCCACTTCCCCATCCCCTACCATTATGGGTGCCAGGCTCTTTCATATGCTATGCTAATACTTCCGCATGCACATAACATGTACTTAATCTCCAAGGTCTGCCAGCTTTGACTCATTCCCTAAATACGACATGGGGCTATGGGAGGCCGAGCACCCATTCCATGACCCCTATAGTGAGCCAAATCAGGTTGTGGGCCCGTCTTGGGATGTTCACTTAGAGTGCACTATGAATAATTGAGTCCCTCCCCCTCCCATCCCCACACCCCCAACATGGACCAACATGGTTCAGAACCTCCAGCACCCATGCCATCAGCCTCTGTATTCTCCAGACCACACAAAAATACAGACGTTGATATATCATTGTGTTTTTTTTCTTTCCCTTTCCAAAAATAAAATACAAAGCAAATTTTAAATCAAACAGTTTTTGTTGTTTTTACCAAACATCACAATGAGGGACCTATCAGAAACAAGGCCAGCAAAATCAATTATAGATAAATATCATCTGAATTCCTGAAAAGTGGGACACAAGAATCATAAATCAACCCCTTTTTTTTGTCTGGCCCTACATGCAATTTGCACGCCCACTGGTCACCAGCAGGCTATAACTGAACGTAGCTGGGTCCGGGCAGGCACTGTCCATGTTATCACCTATAGTCAATACAACATGACAAGTACCAGCGAAACTGCACATGAGTGCTTTGATGGGTGTGAATGGGCCAGCAGCAGTAGGTATTGTGAGGCAGGTGCTGGTATGTACACCTCACATAGACCTATCTATGCAATATCAGTTGATAACAGTCAAAGCTGTACACAATAGGTTTCAGATTAATCCTTTGTCAAATTGAAAGTACATTTAACATATGGAGAACGAGTTAGGGGTAATGACATATGAGATTTGATCAAAAGTGTAACAACCTGAAAACTGAATGTGGTCATATCTTTTGAATTGTCTCATGGCTATTGATGCGATTTGGGATAATAAATGCCTATGACTAAGTGACTATGACTCATGCCATCAACTGAATAGTATTTCCGAGTTTATAGACAAACAAATAAGTTAAGCCTTTTGTCTTTGTAGTACCCTATCTTATCACAAAGCAGACCGTGATATGAGGCGTCCATGCATGTACCCTGACCACACATTATTATGACAAGGTACATCTATCACACAGTCAGGGTTAAAGACGGGTCAGCTACAGAGGCCACCTTGTGTGCCCGGGCCCTGTTAGTTACCGTATTAATGTGGGTACATTGTGGCCGCTTGTCCGCCGGGCTCTTCACGTTATAATGTGGGACACACAAAAAAGGACCCAGATGCCCCAGGCTTATCACTCTCCAGGGCCACTGGAGGCTGCATCTCCAGGGCATGCCGCTGCCATAAGCTGAACAAGTGCAGCAGGATTAATACCGGCAGCTTGTCTTTCTCCTTTCTCTTTTATTTCTCTTTTTTGTTGTTTTTGTTATCTGGCTGTGCTTTGCCTTTTACATGATGCAATGGCACAAGTAGCTGATATGTGATGTTAAAAGCCATGACACTATGACAGTATATGGCTTAAATGCACTATGACCTTTGTCGTCCTGATGCATTACTGCAGCTCTGCATGGTGACTACCGGTATAGTGAATAATCAGGTGCTGAAATTCACGCATTATGCCGACCGTACAATCCCACGGTAGTTTGTACTTCCGATGCCGATGGCGCTGCATGATGCAGAAATGCAGCGCTGGCGAGTTACTCACCAGCGCTGCGTTGGTGCATCATGCGGATATACGCCGATGAATGAACATGATCCTTACAGAGTAAACATGGTCTACATCCATGGATACCAGGCTCCAGGTCAGCTGAGTGCGTCCATGAGGTGTGGGTGCTCATTTGCATAATTGATGAGCGTCCAGTGCATGCACCTGTCTAACCAGGCCAGGTAACACATGGATGCCTACAGGTAATACCTCCAGCACCTACCTGCCGCCCTCCTCCAGACCAGACACCCATACCACCTGGGTACCGTTACTCTTTTATGGACAATCAAACAATTCATTGGATACAGTATCTTTGCGAGTACCGTAGAAGCACCAACGCAACGCTGATGAGTTACTTGCGGTTACTTGCCAGTTATGTCCTATACCAACCCAGATTACATACAGATAGTACAGAGCAGGTACACCTAAGCTGCAGCCTCACGTATGATATACATGTAGCTGCCGGTAGTCCTTACCTGTGTGTCCACTACTAAATAATATATTTGAGATCACATTTGCAGATGAATACCCTGTGTATTTATAGTTGTTCTGCACTGTGTACCTCCCCCAGTGTACCCAGAAAATTGAAAGGACTGACCCCCTTTTGTAGCTATTCTTCTTTTCTAGATCTATAAATCAATGCTTGCTGGTCCCAGCTATACCTATTCCTATCAGCATGGGGATATGGGTTAACCCAACCAGGAAGGCATGATGCCACAAACATGTTTGCCACCATGATGCACTAATGCAGTAGTGGCGGGTAACTCGCCGGTACTGGGCTGCTATATCATTGAGAACCCTTCGAGTCTTATACATGTAATATCAACCTAGCTCGTAATTAAGGTCGACATGCTTGGGAATATGTAGTAATAGGCTAGTTACTCGCCAGGATGCATACAGCAATATTCCTTTGGTGGAGAAAAAGGAGGAAATTTTAAGATTTTGGTCAATTTTAGGATACCATATTTACTCCAAATTCTTGCTTAGAGCATCTTTTTCTCCTTTAATATAGTATATTATAGGAACGGTTTTATGGTCTTATTCCTACTTCCCAAACTGTAATTGTGATACAGTGTAGTGAGTTACGTGTTACTACAGTAATTAATCTGGAGGGATCCCCATGGGCCAGGTGTCATAATAATGATAGTACACCGGTCCTCCAGGGTGATATTGGGAGTGTGGGTGTCGAGAGGAGGGAGGGCGTACCAACGTGTCAGCCAACACCCTAGTTGTTATGTAGTAAAGGATTGATTATTTTCTTGTTCAAAGTGGATCGATCTGCTGGTGCCCCAGGTGGGCTCTGGTGGGGGGGGGGGGGTGTAGAGTGAGGTGCGTTGTATACGGCTATATGGTATAGCATGAAGGGATCTAAGGTTAGCATGTGGACTTAACATTATGGGGCAGACAGAGCGGTCAACTACTAGTATCAGGAGGTATTATATGGGTACCTGGTAGTCTATAAGGGTCAAGCCGCTTGTCCAGAGGGCGTCATTGCTTTACCTGGTACTGGCAAGATAAGTAAGCACTGATAACATATCCCTAAGAATTCAGCAGTGAATGGAGGGGACCATTTCAATGGTACAAAATGTATTCTGCTAAAGTGTCCTATACTATAGGCTATAGGTTCCGCACAGCGGTTGGCATGGGCAATGTGTTTAATCTACCGTATGTGCAGTACAAGGAAAGGAATGGGTTTATACATTTATCTATCAATAGGGTTGTAGATGGGTGTACATTACCGTTCATGGGTTGTGATGGGCCCGGGTTGGTCTTTATAATGGACTGTATGTCAATAGTATGTATGTCTATACTAAGGTATAGGACATAAAGGTGTAAACCCTGGTACATTAAGTATAGATGACAGTGACACCCTGGAGACGTCCTCCAGTGTAGACAGACATGATTACCAGGTGCCCCACTCCCACCAGGTACTGGAGGAAAACCTGTACCACAGAACAATGAACACTTAACCCTTTGAGGACAGCATCATGCCTCAAGGCTTTATCTTCAGTTGTCGTTATGATCCACCAATACTGGCGGGTAACTCGCCGGCACTGCATTGCTAGATCATACTGAACCTGCGGGAATAGGTCGGCATGATTCATAGGTATAGCACTGGAGAATTACTTGCCAGGGCTGCATTCATGCATCATGTCAACCAAATGGCATAATGCATTAAGGCACTATGCTGCCCCTAGAGGGTTAGGCCGACATGTGCAGACAGGGTGTGTGTATACATTGTACCTGGAGGTATGCACCCCTTACTCTACCGTCACTGTAGACCTGACGGCAACACAATACACTCCTGACCCACCCACTATAGGTCTGTGTTTATAAGAAATACATCTCATTCATGTTTCTCTCTGTGGGCCTACATGCAAACCATTTCTGCCCTGGTATATAGTGTGTCCATTCTGAATACAAAGCTCTTCCTAATTGTTGAAAACAAAAAATATATTGCAGTATACACATTGTATATTATATACATGTACGGTATATGTAACCTCTTCTTATGTGTGGGTCTATACCTGTAGCCTAGTGTAGGTGCTTTGGGGACAGACGATTGAACCCTGGCCAACAACGTGTCAAGGGCAGCTCCATAAAAACATCAATCGGCAGGCCCTCATTCACCATGTAAAATGTACCAGGTAGTTGAGGATTCAATGTGCATGTCAATACACCAAGTGCAGTCACTCTGCACTCCAGGAGTTATTACATACCAAGTGCTATCTTATCATACTGCAACCTCAACGGGGGTACATATGGTGACAGTTTACGAATTATTATTGATTTATTGTATTTATATTGACATTCACTCTAAACCGGCAATCCATGTACAATGCATCAGTATCACTGAGTGGTTGTGCACATTAAAAGTCCACCTGTTTTTTTAGGGCAGCATACTGTGATTCAAAGCACTGTAACCCCTTCGAGTAACGCACCACGCATGCAACATGACGACAGGGTTAATCGTTCCCCTCGGTCGGCTTAATGCACTAATGCAGTGATGGTGACATTGGTGAGTTACTCGCCAGCACTGTGATGGTGCATAATGACGACATATGTTTCCAGCAATGGTACATGATGCACGATTGCACATGAATCCTTTGGACACCATGCTGTCCTCAGGGTTAGGCTCTAAGGAGTAGACTACATAGATATGTAGACTTCCCCTTGTGTATTTTCCTCGCACATAGCCCACACTGGGTGAGCTATGACTGAGACTGCCATATGTACATAACAAATGGATATGTACGCTTATTTGTTTTTCTCTAAGTTAACACAGGCGGGATGAGCAGTGCCTGGTATACGCCTGCTGTTTGGCACAGGGACCCAGTGTACTTGAACGGCGGCCAGGACACCTGTACGAGGGGGGCAGGGCTCCAGTATACCCCCACAGCCCCACTCACCGACCTTTGTGACCCCCGCTGTGTCTTAGTTATCGTTATTCTTTATCCTCCAATCCTCTAATGACGGTTCAGAAGGAGAATGTCAATCTGGATACGAGATCAAAGCCCATCCTAACTACTTTTGCTCCAACCATATTCGCGTTTTAGATCATGCTAGCTCTTCTGTTTTGTTGTTTGTCTATCAATGGGTCAATGGTCAACAAAGAGCACTCTATGCTTAGACATAGACATAACCATGACATCCCTCCACTCCCATCCTCCTCCCCACCCACTCCTTTTCAGCCTAAGATTCAGGTTAAATATGTGAACTCAGTGTTGTGGAAAAGACTGGTACTAGTTGTTACACACCAGTTCATCTCACGTTAAAAACACCAGATTAAACACCAGACTGTAAAGTTGCCCCCAATACTCACCCACACGGATGGGTGCCCAGTCTAGTTCAAAAGAAAGGTTTGTTTCAGGTAACATGGGCAGAAAATGTAGGGTTGGTAGGTCGGTTTTGTTTTTTTTAAACATGAAAATACCAGCCAGCTGGTCCGAAAACTGACTAAAAAAGGGTAAAAATACAGAAAGTTCTTCAAAATTGCATAAAAAAACGTAGGGTCGGCCCTGTTTTGAGAGGGTCGGTCGGGTTACCTGAAACAAACCTTTTTTTTTTTTGGCCCTACCACCAGCTCAAAGCAACGTGTAAAACCTCATCTGTTCTAGCCCCATGGAACTCCATACACAAACATGCCCCTTTATGTAGACAAAATATAAAGAACCCCGGGATGACTTCATGTCGTGCCAAGCCTGGAATGTTATATGAGTATACAGAGTTGTACGCATGTGGTCGTTAGCAGAACCAACTGGTGTTTCAGGTTACATGGTCGAAAAAATCTAGGGTACCTTAAATTCCCGCATCTCACGTATAACCCGCACCCCGACTTTATAAGAACCCTATAACCCGCAGCTAGGATCTGAAAATTGTCGTTTTAGTACTGTACTATACATATCCCTAAATACTCCTTATATTACCCACATAAGGCCACACCAAAAAAAAAGTTGGTCAATGGATTTCGCGCACCTTATTTTCGGAAATGGAAATTTTTTTTTTTTTTGAAAAAAAATTGTCAATGGATTTCGCTCGCCTCATTTTTTTCAAAATTGAGAATTTTTTTTTTTCAAATTTTCTTCCAGTAATTCCCCCAGATCAACCAATAAATTTTTAGGTTAGGGGTCCACTAAGAACTTTTGTCGGAGACTGGTTAAAAAAAATATAAAAAAATTATCGCTCGCTCCAGTTTTCCACCAACAAAATCCATTGACAAAAAAAAAATCTTAAAAAAAATAAATAAAAAATTCGCTTGCTCGCACCATTTTTTGAAAAGTGAAATCCATTGACCAACTTTTTTTTTGGTGTGGCCTAAAGTAGAGAATGTTGTATTACCCGCACTAGAGGTTTTGTTTGCGTATTACCCGTGGGTTATGGGTGGGAATTTACGGTTATAGAGATACTGTACTGTCACGATATAGCGCTGGTTTCAAAAGAGCAGCGGTGCAGGCCTGGTAAATGCTCAGAGATTTCTAGGGTCGGCCCACTTTGGCGGTGTGGGGTCCGGTGACCTGAAGCACACCTTTACTTGTTGGACTTGTACCCGTGGTGGAGGTGATGTGTTAGCGGGAGCCGTGACCGCCCCGTGCCAGGCTTGTTACACCCCTGCCAACATCCACAGTCAAGGTGCACTTTACTTACATCTACATTGTACTTTATCTATTAACACTTGTTATTTAGTGCTGCATAGTGTTTGAATGAATCATGCCGACTTGCCAGGAGTGTATCAACCCGTCCTCATAGGGTCGGCAAAATGCTTGAATGCAGCGCTGGCGAGTAACTCGCCAAGGCTGTATTTAAACATTATAACGACAAGGGGAATAATTACTTAAAAAGCATCAAAGCACTATGCGGCCCTTAAAGGGTTAAACCGAAGCTGGAGCTTTCTGTTTGGAAAATATCCAAGCCCCACAATAAGTGACATTATTTGATGGGCTTTGTTTTCATGCCATATACTGTGGACCATTTCCTCTGTTCCAACAGATTTCTTTACATTTAATAATTATTTTAGTTTTGGTTCTATAAGTATAAAGCGATTAACAGGTTATAATAAAAATCCGATTGTGAATGTAAAGCCGGCCACCTGCTGTTCAATCAGTGCCCCTGTGATCCGCCATCAGAGCCGCTCTCATCCATGATAATCTGTTAATTGGCCGCCCTTGAACTAAAGATTAATCTGGCTTCCCATTACGGTATTATAGTATGGACGCAGTCTGGGATGGACTTACCATGCAATGGCCGCAAAGTGCTTTAATGCACTACACAGTCGTCATGATGCATGAATGCAGCCCTGGTTTGCATTCATGTATCATTACGACTCCTATTGGGTTGATACACTCCAGGGGTCAACATGAGGCAGCAATGTGCTTCTGGCGCGTTACTCGCCAACCCTGGATTGCTGAATCATGACGACAAATTAGGCACATGGAGCCTTAAGGCATTATGCTGCCCTTAAAGGGTTGCGTGTGCATGACCACACACGTACCGCCACATGTCGTCACGCCCTGATTGCGGGACTTATAATGTCCACAACTGGGCAATATCCTGTGTATGTGTATGCACACTCAATTAGCTCTGTATCAACCCTTTAAGGACCGCATCAGGTTCATGCATTAATTATTTTAAAGGGGCAATATCACCACTCGCACTTAACCACATAGTATAATAGAACAGTACTGAATGGAATTTGCTCAGTGAGTATGCAACTTTAATTTTATGCGTCACCACGAGGCACCAATCCAGGGCTAACAGGTGACGCTCCGGCACTGCTTTATATAGTGCATCATGACGGTCGACCCTTTGAGAATATCAACTCTAGGGATTCGGCATACAATTAGATGCATGATTGCGGCATTGGCCTGTTACTCACCATGGCTGCGCATTAATGCATACCGGTACATGACAAAAAAGAGACGTGAAAGCCCAGGGTGAAAGCGCATTGCTGCCCCTAAAAGGGAACTGTGTGCAGTTCACCACCTGATAAGTAACATCAAAGAATGGCTTAGAAGTGGGTCACCTTAACAGGCTTCTCCGCAGGATGAAAAAGTATATAAAAGCACACCGTATATTTTGCGTAGACTTTGATTTATGTCAAGCGTTGCAAGCTTAACAACATCAGCAAACCAGAGTTATGTGCTTATAAGGAGGGTTGGGGTCACCCCTCCAAATTTTTCTTTTTTTCTTTGGTCCAGCGAGGATTTGGAAAAATATCAATTTCAATTTGTATTTTTCTAAGCATTTTGGTGGATTTTTTTAAAACAAATTGCTAAAATAGACATAACTTCTGTTCTAATTGGAGTATTTACAAAATTCAAAAACCTATGGATAGCTGAGAGCACACAGACAGCGATCCTGAGGTTATTTCATACAGGCGGCAGTAAAAAGCATACAGGCGGCCCGCCTGTGTAATACCTATGTGCGGAGAACCCTGACCTTAAGGTACTTAATTAAGGACAGACCAAACCCTGGTCACGGACCCCTTAATGGGGGCTGGATGAGGACAGAATGAGGGCTTAATGAGGGACGTGAGGAGGGTCAGGTGTCGTGTTGAGGCGTGTACACCCTTTATAGTGTTGACCTATGGCTAGTAGTGTTTACTGACCATTACTCAAGTACATAATGTACCACAACACGATATTACCTGGCCGCCAGTCAGGTATACAGCCATACCTTGTGAGTCACTTGTTATAAAGTTGGCATGAAGCAGCTGATTGAAAGTACTCATCATTTTCTAACAACAGGGGGAGGGGATAATTGCCGATCCCATGACCTGAGGCGTGTGTGTGTGGGGGGGGGGAGGGGGGGTGAGGTCAAACCGTTATGACTAAACTGTTCAGATGGGAGATGGATATGGGATTTGCGGAGCGAATGAAATCTACACGAACTATTCCCTATAACGTTGTTATCCCACGACGACAAATTAACCTGAACTATGAAGCATCATACTCGCATACCAGGTCTAATCAGATACCATGACCTTAAAGGTGATAAAGCATAAGTAAGTCTTGACATGAAACAGAGATTAAGTACCTGGTACTACATGTTACATGTATATAAGTATGTCCCCCCCCCCAGGTACCTTGTCCCTGCGGTGCGGCAGATAACAGGTCAGGCGTCAAGTACGTGCGTGTCCCGTACAGCGGTATACGCGTGTCCAATAAGTACACCATTCTCAACACACCCACTTACATTGTAAACCTAAACTAGCCAATATTTTGGTTACTGTTATAGCATTGAGAAATCTATTTATGACTGTTTGGGCGGTCTTAGAGGGGTGATTTTTACTTGCAAATTATGCCCTAATCCATACAAGGCTACCAATGGCAACTTGTATAATGCTTTATTCTATTAAAGGGATGGCACATAATTCTGCTTAATTCTCTATGGAAAATTGATACAATTGAAAACAGAAATTCCTTCAAAAGAAAAGTAGGATAAGGGGGCTTTACTCCTTAAGAATGCATCAAATTCACCACACTATTGTTATGTCTCGGCATACACTGTGGCAGACATCAGAGAGGAACCCTAGGAGGACATGCAGGCATTACACGATTATAAAAAACACTCTAACCATACCCCCCCCCCCCCCCCCGCCTCGATCACACTTCCACACTGACCCTACACCTGGTGATATTTACAACCAAACTGGGCGGAACTCAGTTTGGACACTTTTCAAACTGCACCTGGCAGGTTGGGGTTGGCCAGTTTGGCACCCCCCCCCCCCTCCACCCGACCCCCTCCGAGTCTGTGTGAGCAAATACAGTTCTGTTTGGGGACCTAATCAATAGAACAGGGGTGTAGAGCGTACTTGTCATGTGCTAGTGGTGGAGAGGGAACCCTGCATTAAACCACCGCCATGAAATGATGCAAATCAAAACTGGGCCTACGCTGAAGGATAACAAACTATAAAGCAGGCCTGGGTTTAACGTCCAAGTACTAAGGTAAACCCATACACAAAGGGAGTATTGAGGGTTGCGTGGGTGGTTCTTTACTCTAGGTTCGGCCTCCGGGGCTGACACCATTGTATGGTATGTGTACCACCTGTAATTAACTTATTGAGGGATATAGAGGGAGAGCAATTATCTCGTATTAAAGGGAATCAGATTCTTTTATGTTTATCTTAAGATCTTCACGGGCCAGGTTAACCTTTCATCTTAAAACACTATGTATTCAGTGGAACAAATCCTAGTCTAAATATTTCACACCATAAATAGGAATGATAATGTCTCTCTTTACTTTCCCTTATACATGTACATTTTAAAACGCATTAATTCTGGTAATACTAAGTTGGGCTTCGTCCTGTTCAACGTTAGAGGTGGTAGATTGTCGTTGATTTCAACGAGAGGACTTCTTAGTACAAAGGAAAATACAGTCACAAAGCACAATAGTGGATACTCAGGGCCCAGGGGTGTTGTGGGTAGGGAGCCTGCTAATCTCTCTCGAACAGGCCCTCCCCCCTGCCCCTATACCCCTAAGGATTTAACCCTCCACAGGCAGCATAGTCATTAACTGCACCATGCCCTCAGTCATCATGATGCATTCATGCAGCCCTGGTGAGTACCTTGCGAGTACTGCATCCATGCATCATGACAACCCAACGGGACTGATCCACCCCCGAAGGGTCGGCATGAGTGATACAGCATTGCATGGCCGGCAGGTAATGCATCAGCGGTGCTTTCGTGCATCATGACGACAAATGTACATGACACTTCAGGAATGTAGTCCGTAAAGGGTTAAGGCGTTAACCCTCACAAATCACGTCACGGTCAAAGATACTTACTCGTGCCGTGGGGCGGTGACGTGGTTGATACTTGTTACCGATACAGATACATTTGTAAAGCGTGATATCATTATGTACAGTGTATGCAGCGTTGTGTTCGACATTACCAATATGTAAAGCAACATTTATATTACAGATATATGTATGTTTAACGAGGTCACAACACTGCTTTATCTATATGTTTAGAATGACTACAGACGTATCTTTGTATATCACAAGTTCAGATTGATATGTTATACAACAATGGATAGACACTAAGAGTTCTTTATATCTAATAGAAGGATAGAGTTATCTGTTGTTGATATTCATATAATCTAATAGATGGCTAGAGAGTAGCATTTTGTTCAATCTGATAATTTTCTTATATCTACAAGTGAATAGGTCTAGAAGAGAACACCCATGTTTCAGCCCTTAATGAGGTAGTATAGAAAGTCGGCTATTGAACAGAGAATACCGTGAACTCTAACTGTGAACTCTACAATGTACCCAGCCCCACGCCATCTTTGACGTCAAACTGATGACGTAATACGTCATGGGGGCTGAGATGTAGAGTGTGCATGTATTTATAGCGTGCAGCATTAACCCTTTAAGGACGGCACAGTGCTTTAATGCTCAATTCTCATCATGATGCCTTCATGCAGACCTGGTGAGTAATTTACCAGAGCTGCATTCATGCATCATGCCAACCCTAGGGGGCTGATACAATCCCGAAGGGTCGGCATGATGCACCAACGCAGTGTTGGTGAGTTACTCGCTGGCGCTGCGCTTGTACGTGACATAACAACAAATGTTACATTGAAACATCATGCCGTCGTGAAAGGATTAAAGCGTTTATATAAAAAAAGGTTTCTAAGCCACCTCACAGAGTATTTAAATCCTATAAGCCGGCCCCTGGAGGCTGAGGGTGACCACGGCAATCAGTGACGGTATTTATACACGAGTAGAGCTGTGTCACAGGTCGGTGCACGTCTTAAATAGCCACATTAGAGAAGGATATCACGTGTTAAAGACCAAATGATGCATACCTTATATTCACTCTGGTTAGTTATGGAACACATAAAACGTATATAACATCATGGAAGGATGAACTCTACAAATTACTCTATAAATACAGTATCAGCAATGGAAATTTACAAATTGGATATAGATTCATTTGGATTGATACACAATAAAATATGATTGAAGCGCATGTAATTCATCTGTGAATAATTCTCAATTGGATGCAATATACTGTTCATACCCCTATGTCTCTTTCTATAGTTAAATGAAACAATGTCAATGTGTTGGATCATGTTTGTTCACAACTGGGTCATAGGGGCCGACATAGTCCTACACATCCCAGCCTTATCAGGTTGTGTATGTCCACCCTGCATACTTCTGCTGTTATCAGTTAATCTTAGTTAATCCCTTCACGCCCCATCCAGCTACTGCCAGACAAGGTGACAAACAGATTAACACAGAATCAATCTGTATAAAAGTACTAGTAGATCTAGCATCCTAACATGTACCGGTACTGTGGCTATCTATGCTTAATTTTCAAAAAGGTTACTTAGGCTTAAAAAAAAAGTTGTGTTCCGGTAACATGGCCCAAAATATGAGGGTCGGTAGGTCGGATTTTTTCTTTTACAATTTTTTATGGGTAAAAATGTGAATTTTAGTGGTAAAAGCACCAAAAATGTCCCAAAAGTAACAAAAAATTACAAAAAGGTCTAAACAAATTAGGGTCGGTCGGGACAATGGAACACAACTTTTTTTTTCTTTTGGCCTTACAAAAGTTATATATAATTGTTTTTGTCCATGACTTTATTTGATTCATACTGATCTATTTTTCCAAAACCGTTGCTGTGTTAATATGCGCATCACTTACTACCCCCAACCCCTTCCCTTTGGAGGGGGGGGGGGGGGATCACTGTTCAGGCTTCAGCACTTCAGGCAGGGTAGGCCTACTTTGCAGGCAGCCTGGCAGGTGACTGGTGAGTCAATACAACATTGTTTTAAATTCAACATGATGAGATTCGTCACGGTAAAATACATATCTAGTTCAAATGATTCAGCCAAATACAACAATTAACAGATTTCCTGAAAAGTAAGCTTGGATACCTATACACTGAGTCACATATACCTGAGCCTGAACCATTCCACCCTGTGGCTGTGCCCGTTCAATGACAGCTGACTGACGGCGACTCGGCCCAGTGAACCCGGGGGAAGGAGCGGTTTGGTTCCGGGCCCAATACACATGCCTGTCACACGGAATACACATCAAAACTTTGAACCAACATCAAAAACAACTCTACATTTGGTGATATCATATCAATCTGCCCTTACTCACCTCTTTGGCACAGTCCAACTCGTGTTTGGTGGCTTCGTAGGCAGCCTCCAACTCCTCGCATTGCTGCTGAAGTTGCTGCTTTTCCTCGAGCACCACCAAGCCGTACTGAGCGGCTTGAAGTTTTTCATTTGTCGCCTCCGCTAGCTCATTTTGTAGCCGCGCGATTTCTTGGTTAAGTTCCTCTGGGGTACCGTCTATAAGTTCGTGGTCTGCCATGGCTGCAGATATGAAATAAAAGTCACGCCCTCTCGAAATTTCGGAAACTTTTAGTGGACGGGGATTCCGAACAGATTCCTCAGGTGAGCCGCCATGTTGAAATATGCAAGTCGTCGCAGATCACGTGACCGCGTCGACATCCATTTTTGCGACTGCCTTCATGTTTGAAATCACACTTATTCGACACGAAATCAAAAACAAATTAACCTATGATTATGGTTGGATCTTTCGATTGACATCAACCTATAAGATAAGAGGAAATAAGTATTTCTAGCAAAATTTACGACACTACAATCTCCGAACCAGATGTTGCCTTCCAGCAGGTGCTCGGCTTGGAGATTGAAGGATTAGGTGTCACACCACTATTTCCATCGCCAAACAATGGGGCCAGAGCTGTACTAAAGAATATTAAAAAGGTATTTTGTAATTCGAATCTCTTACAGTTTTACGAGAATCACAAAGCAATCCTTAATATGTTATAATCTTCATGTCCATTTTGATACCTCTACTTACAAAAAAAAAAAAAATTCTCATGACATAAATGTGTGCAGGGGTCATTTACTCTTTTAATTCCCTAGTGTGTGTGTAGGGGAGGGGGTTATGAAATTGAAATTTCAATGCTTCCCTTTCTTTTTCAAAAAAATTGCATTTTGTATCTACTACTCCCTGGCTAATACTCCTCTCATGGTGGTAATAGTGAGGGTAAAATTTCATTTGTTCAACTTTGCAAATATAAAAATCTATAGATCTACTATATCAATTTTGTTACATGATTTTACACTTTCGAAAAACTTTCAAGCTAACAAAGGTTCCCTTTTTTTGCAACATGGAAAAATGATGCATTTTGGTTTCTTTACGAAAATTAGGAGAGGAAGAAAAATCCATTGACATTTTTTTCCAATACCGGATATTATATACATATTTCGGGGTCTTGTGCTGTAAAGGAAAAAGCGACCAACGACTGGGGAATTCTATTGATAAAACTGCCACAAAATTAATACTTAAATTTTATTGCAAATACATTTTTGATAATATGATTTCCCAGGTAAACATCATGGCATACAGTGTAGATTCGATGTTCCTTTCCGTTGAAAGTCAGATAAGATAACCATGACTCACAAGCCACATGTTTGCAATTCACTTTACCCAACTCATGCATGCACAACACAAATGATTATAATCTCATTCTTTCAAACAAAAACATTGGTCTTTCAAAGACAATTCCCATTGAAGTAAAACAAAAACAGTACAATTACTACCAGCGTAAATAAAAGAAAGTACGCAAACATGTCACGTTTACATTGCTCCCCACTGACTTAATTCATAAGATACCTCGCTGTTGCTAAACACCATCTATTCGACCAAAAGGACGAAAGAGATGCTACCCTGAGCGCAAGTGGAAGATCCGACTGACTTAGCGCATTGTAATTCATAATACCGCTTGACATGTGCACATCAAGGTTTGCAAAAGGGAGTTGATCAATGTTGGTTCCTTGACCAACTCAAATAAATTATTTCTACTATACAGTCAGGCGTCAAGCCGACGACGGACCGGCGATCCTCGGCCAGCGGCCACTATTTGATCTGTTTACAAGAGGATAAAATGTATCCACTCTCAATCTGTCAGACGCTAGACTGTATATGCTGGTGACGCCCAACATATTTTTATAAACACTGAAATATGCACCAAAATAGTAGCAAACCGCTTTCTATATCATGTGCTTGTACTTTAACAACTATCTTAATATGTGGATTAAACTTTAAATTTCATGTATCCGATAATACTTTTCATTTTCTTTGGCAATATACAACCATTTATATCGACCGACACTGATTCATGAATACTATATTTGTTATAGATTGTCACAATGCAACGATTATTCTATATTGTAAATATCTTGAAGTATATAGCATAATGCAGCACCCATCAGCTTTTGACACAAAACATGGCAGCTGGAAAAGTCTAACATACGCCGCTGACACACTCACAACTTACATGTTCTCTCCTCATACGTAATCACATATTCTCAAAATAAATTCTATTGGTTTTAGAAAACCATGAAAACAAAGCGACATAGATGGTTTAATATTCTTCTTCTTATGAGTATATAAAGAAATGAGATAAAGTTTGGATTTCAACCGTGAAAATGATGGTCATATTTTGTAGATTTTAGTGATATGCATTAACAGAAAGCAGCACACACATTTGACAAATCACATATATGACTAACACCTATGTAAATGAAATCCAACTGTCAGCTAGGACCTTAGAGAAACAATAGTAACTCTATGATCTAGTAAATAGCTGACAGTTTTAATTACATCAGTCGACTTGTTGATGATTTATAAATATAATGCTATGAGATTTGATAGCTTTCGGCGTATGTTCATATGGTGATCAATTCAGTACGTGTGCAATGCCGTAGAGTTATCTTAAAGTGCTAACGCTTGCACTTTCATTAAGAAAAACAATTTACCAAAAATTAAAGGAAATATTCCATCTCATAAACCGCAACCAACGAATGTTTTAGTGTTATATAGTTGAAGAAAACGAGTATGGTAAACAGCAAATGTCTGATTTCTCTGAATCATATTTGATTTTATGATAGAACTATCTACAACCAAATGACAATTTTGTACACATTACCACGTTTTGAAACATGCTCTATATTCAATTTCACGTAGGAATGCCTTCAATGTCATAAACTGTCAAGCCAAATTACCCGAAACGTAAATTGAATGGAAAAAAAATAGAATAGAAAGAAACCCATTTGAACACTTCAACAGTTAAACCTCTCCAAAGTTTATGTGCCCAGTATCTTTTGCATGGCTCTGAGCCTCGACTTCTCCAGTCAGGCATTTGTTACACACAAGGCAGCGCAGTGAGAACTTAGCCGTGTCCGTAAACTGACGACTGGACTTGGCTTCAGCAGCTAGATCTAACGCCTGAGTGAGAATCATGTCATTTGAGGTAGGGAAGATTGTCTTGACTGGTTCTGAAGGATCCAGAGATTCTAACATCAAGGGGTCATAATGAATACCATCGTAAATCAACAAAACACGCTTCGGGTAATTCTGATCTTCCCCAAATCTGTTTATCCTAACTGCTTGAGTGTCGACCACATCAATCTCTACATCGTAGTGTTTGGCCAGGATGGAGACCTCAATGGCGCCGCCCCACGACTGTTCATCTAGGATCCAGGCACAGTAGTCAGAGTTAGACCGCCCTAAGATGGCCTCGTTATATGTCTCTGGATCACTTGCCACCACCGTGGCGATAAGTTGTCGCATCGAGTCGGCACAACTCAGGTCCAGCTTCGCACCGTCCATCACAAAATTGACACTAGTGAACAGACAAGAGTTGTTGGCTGGGACGACCTGACGCACCAGGATCCCTACATTACTCGACATCTGTGCCGCCATCTCACGTGCCAGGTTCTCATTCCTCAGTCGCTCGGCCTCAGCCTGCGCCTTTGCATCTTCCTCGATGATAAGCGTCTCGCCGGATCTGATTTCAAGACCAGACAGTTTCTCATCCTTGTTGGATACGTCCATTGCCTTTGGCGGGAACCCTTTAAGAATCTTTAGGGCCTCTGAGGGGATCTTGGTAAGTTCTGAGATGGCTCGTTTGAGTTCGTCCAGCGTGGACTCCTGTGTGAGTTGTTTGAGGAGGTGCTGACCGTCCTTAGCCTTGAGGCGGATTGTGAGTGTCGGCGCTGCCATCATCAACAACGACTTTAGGACATCAGACGTAGGCTTTCTGGAAAACAGAATTTTAATTGTACAATCTATTAAAACATTGGGGCGTCCAGGTTGTACATGTAGTAGTCTCAACATGAAGTATGTGTATTAGATTGGAACACAAGCAGCAGCTGGAGATATGAATAAACTTTTCTTTTCTTTTAAAGATAAAGATAGGACATTTCAATTTGGGATGAGGGCTTGCTCAGCCTGAGATCAAGAGGGGTATACTTCTTTCCACTTCTCTCTCAACACAATCAACATCCCATGTTTTAACAAACAATAACAAAATAAGTTATATCGGATATTTAATATCACAGGGACATGATATTCAGTAATTCATTGAGTTTTCGAAATAAGTGTATTCAAAACTTGACAAAACGTCAAAAGTAGGTTTACATTCCTCTAGCCTCTAGGCCCTACCCATTTAAAAAAATTTAAATCATAACTCTGAGCCTGGAACGGCTAGTGTGTTAGTGTTAGGGTTTTAGAATCATACTTGATACTAGATGTAACTAAAGCTCAGTTGGTATGCATTCATCGTTTCTAGGAACCTTCTGTCACCGGGCCTGACGCAGGTGACCAATGAATGTGAGGTCATGAGACGGGTGGCCCCACGGACAGTTGGCCCCACGTCAAGTTGGCCCCACTTGAGACTGATGGCCCCAGATTTTGAGACTGATGGCCCCATTTCGGACTGATGGCCCCAATTCTAATTTAATAGCTTATGTGGTCTAAAAACATATAAAAACATATTTTGAAGCATGTAGAGCATAGTTATAGCCATTCCCAATGTCATATTATATGAAATTATATGAAAAAAAAGTGCCTAGGATATCCATTCTTATGATAAAATGCAGGTATTTTCAGGCCTATTCTTAGGTCATAGCAGTATATTTTTGGGTTGGAAAGGATGAAACACTATCAAGAATAGATGGAGAAATAGCTTCTTTTTATTAACAAAAAACGGTATTTAAATTTGTTTCCTAATGCAAAAAATGGTTTTTTGGGGAAAAAATAAGGAAAAACTTTAAAATATCGTAGGAAGAAGATAAAAATAACCCTGTGGTGCTATTAAGATAATGAACACAATGCTAATATGTATAAATACTTATTCAGGAAAAAGTACAGATGTAGTTTGAAAATGAGAGGAAACTTTCACCAGTTGACTTGTGAAAAGTCACAGTTCAACTGTTGGCAACTGTCACACCTATGCAGTGTGGATGCCACATGGCCACACCTACTCTGACACATGTCCACACCTACTCTGAGACCTACCCAGAAAACCAAAAAGTATAATCAAATTGATAGAAACATGTTTTATTATCATTACCAATGTATAGATATTGTAATTTGCTAGAAAAACAGTATTTAATTATTTTTTTCTAATGCAAAAATTAGTTATTTGGGAAAAAAATAGAAAAAACTTTAAAATGTTGTAGGTAGAAAATAAAAACACCCCTGTGTTGCTATTTAGACAAAGAACACAATGCTGATTTTTATTAATACTTATTAGTACTTATTTCTTCTTTAAAAAAAAAATTGCCCCCCCCTTCCTCCTCACACCTGCAGCTCACACATGGCTTGCCCAATGGAGGAGGCAAGTGTGAAGGCTAATCCCCCTGCCCAGATTGGCTGCTATAACACCTGTAATTTGGCCTAAAACACCTCCAGTAGACAACTACAAATGGCATTTATCTATAATAATACATTTCTATATGTGTATGAATGAATATGTATGAATAAAAGACAGTAATGAGTGATTAAATATGTTGGGGCCATCAGTCCCACTGTTGGGGCCATCAGTCTCAGAAAGTGGGGCCATCAGTCTGGGGCCATCAGTCCGTGGGGCCATCGGTCCTTCAATCGAATGTGAATCACCGTGCACTGAAGTCAACTGGGTCCGGGACAGGTCGAACTTGAAGTTACCAACAATGTAAACAAGTGTAATATACGTTTGTTTTCTCATATAAAAACTATGTTTTCAGGCAGAAGCTAAGTCTATACGTTGCCTGTATAGTTCCTACACCCCAAAACAATAAAAATACAAGATTCTTACCTTTTTAAACAACAAAATTAGCTAAAACAGTGAGGTAAACAATGAAAGCTTCCAAGCCCCTTGTTCTCCGGTCGCGTGCTACGTCACCAAGAGACGTGTGCACAAATTTTGTGACGTCACATTTTCTGTGTGGCAGGCCGAAAATTAGGACGGTGATACCTTTTTGTTTCGGCGCGGCAAAGACAAATTTCAAGAGTTCCAAAAATAGTCTAATATCTGTCTAGATTATCTCAGTAAGTACAAAACAACACCTCAGTGTATTTAAAAGGTACACCAGAAGAACTAGTACGTCGTAGTCGTAACTAGGTAGCTGTAGACTCGCTTGTTCAACACCGAAAAAGGAAAACCCTCTGAGTCTGACCCTAAAGTAGGCTAAACATTCGTCTGCTATAGCTCCAGTCACCAAGAAACGGCCAGTGAATACACCTACTTTGCCTCTCTAGTATACCCACATATATCAGGCTGTGAATGGTTGTCTTTTGTTCTAGGAAATTGATACATACATATTTACCATAAATATGAAGTAAAATATCTACAATTGTTGAGCAATTTATGTTTTTGTCATTAATAATTGGTGGGAAAGTGTCATTTTTGGGCAATTATACCCATAAATACCATTAAATCGGGGAGAATTGACCACTCAGCAATACTTGTCAAGGGCTACTTGTGGTTACTATTGTTGTCAGTCTTGCAATATAGTAATATTTTGTAGACATACTGTACTAGAAACCATCAATTGTTGGTTATAGATCCATAATGCTTGATAATGCGGGATAAATCCTCCAAATGTCGGCCATTTTGGATCGAGAAATATACTTTAGATCGGGATCTTGAGAAGCTTGGCCCCAAAAAGCACGATTTTGTCATATATTTCACATAGAACAGCTGACTTTTATCACATATAGACGTCTTATTATTACAATAGACACATATTTTCTTAAGGGGACCCGATTCTGTGCCGTTTTCATCATCACTGTCAGCATTTAATATTTTGTGCAAGTAAATTTTCATGTTTTTGGTATGTTTGATCATGCTGTACAAATAATGGGATGAAACCATGGCGGCAAAAGAGTAGGACGCACCCCTGGGGCGTGGGGGACTAAATCCAACAACATCGCTATGGATTTACATTGCACTGCTCCAAGAACTACACAAGTACAAGATCAACAAGTGTAGTTCAACTTTAGGCACAAATTTCACCCTGAGAAGGACTTTGGCAAGAGTTACAAGACATCCTAAAACAAGTGAGTGATAATAGAGGAAATAACAAGATGGCGGAGTCTGCTGTCAACGCTGTCAACAATGACGGCGGAGCAACCACGAGAGCCGCCGCTGCTGGCAAGGTTCTATCCTCGGAGGAAAAGATGGACAAAATGATGTTAGATTTATCTACAGTACTAGCTGATACAAGAGATCTGAAAATTGCAGCTACCAACTGGACACAGGCGGTAGTCAGGCTGGACACAGCTGAGACCAACCACACCTTGTTGACAGAGAGAGTGAGAGTAGCGGAGTCAGAAGTCGGTGGTGTCAAAACCACTGTCACTGAAGTGGAGTCAGCAGTAAAATTTGCCTCAGACGACATAAAAGATCTACAAAAAGATCTAAAGTTGAATGGAAATAAGGTCAACAAGACTGAATCTGATGTTAAGTCGTTGGGGAGGAAGCTAGAAGAAGCCAACTCCAAGATAGAAGAACTCTTGAGTTGGAGGGATGACTTCGCTGACCAAGTCATGTCTGCTATTGACAGACGCATGGCGGAGCATCTAGACAGGGCCTCGAGGAAAAAGCATCTCATTCTAGATTGTGTCCCCGAGGGATACAACCAAAATCTGGCAATCATGGTAAGAAGAATCCTTGCTTTGATCAACATCAACATTGATCTATCAGACATAGAAACTGTTCAGAGGATAGGCCCTCCCCCTCGTAACAACCAAAGGGACCCAAGACCTAGGCCCATCATTGTAGCTTTTGCTCACCGGCTGTTGAGAGACCAAGTATATGAAGCTAGATCCCAGCTTAGAACCTGTAAAGAAGAAACCTACAGAGGGATCTGGATAAATGCTGATCTCACAAATGAGGACAGGAATTACCAGCAGGCCCTTAGAGGAATCCACATTTTGGCACTAGAAAAGGGTCATAAATCAGCCATATATGGAGATGACATAGTGGTTGACGGGTACAAGTATGACAGGAACAGAACCCATCTCCTTCCTGATCATCTAAACACACAAGATGCCTTCACAAAGCAGACACCCAAAGGAGTTGCATTCATGGGGGTCAACAGCCCCCTGTCAAACTGGGCTGAAGTCACCATCAAATTGGAAGGCATTGAATGGTGTTCGGTGGAACAGTATTATATGTACAAAAAGTGTAAGTTTCACAAAAGAGACGATCTTGCAACCCTCATCCTACACGAGTCCTGTTCACGCACCATAAAACAAATTGGTGACTCCTTCAGGGCCTCCATGGACTGGAGGAAAGATAAACGGGATGATATTCTGGAAACCGCGGTTTATGAGAAGTTTGCACAAAATCCTTCGTTCAATCGGTTCCTGCAGCGATTTGAAGGCCAGGACTTTATTGAAGCGTCTAGAGACAACTACTACGCAGCAGGTGCATCAATCTTCTCTAAGCCAATAAAAGAAGGAACGTGGCAGGGAAAGAACATGATGGGAAAAATGCTCGGGAGAGTCAGGGACAGGCTAAAAGGGAGTCTGGACCCTGATGCAAACGCAAGCAGCGATTCAGAGGGCACAGAGAAGCCTTAACAAAACAGTCCGGTAAAAACTCTTCCCTTCTGTGTAGTACCTTACAAACACGCCAAGCTACCGGTAATATCTTGCACCATCCATATTCTCTCATATTTGTATTGACTCCTGTAAAATTGCCATGTAGCACTGTGAAACTTAGGCCTAGGCCTATGATTGCTGACTTACTGTAGTATTGGATCTGGACCTATAATTGCTGACTTCCCTTAATACTGGCATCTAGCGCCACCAAACATCAATATAGGCCTATAGTTACTGACTTCTATAACATTGAGATGTAGTGCCGCTAAACTTAAATGTAAAACTAGGCCTATTACTGCCCAGACATAGGATTCTGACATCCGCAGCGTTGGCGCTGTTTACGCAGCGCGCCGCCAACCTTTAACATGTTGTATCTAAAATGACCTATAAATAGACCAGCACGCGCCAGACGCCGTCCTGAAATGAGCGCGCGCCATGAACCAATGACGCGCCCCCTACTATCAGCGCGCGGCCCGCGCCACCTTATGTAAACCAATCATAGCCTTGATAACAAATACACATCAGCACGTGTATCACAACATTGGTCGATGAGCGCCATTCTGAATCTGATACTCAGACACTTCACACCACTAACCACACGTGTACGGATGTAAGCAATCTACCTTAAATTGAGATGGATTACTCAAGTCACGAGAGGCAGGAAAGAGTCAATCAGCTTAGAATCGAGATGCTAAATCACTCTGCGGCCGCGGCCTTTTGGGGGACAGCGGGGGTGGAACCGGGCACTCCGCCCACCTCCCCTTCAGGTTCTCCGGTTGGCATGGCAACACCCCCCGAGAGGTCACTTCTGCATGTCAATAACACATTCGGGAGTACTACTACTACTACTTTACCTCCCACACCTGGTGCACCAGGAGTCACACATGCTACCCCGTTCTTTCAGCTTGGATCCTCACCTGAAACTAGCCCAAGCCTACACCAGGTAACTAGCAGCCTGGACGAGATGCACATAGGGGGTGAGGATGTCACTTCCCCGCCCTCCCCGTGCCCTCCTGATACAGTGCAAGTAATGGGCCACGGCCCTCTACCTAGAGTTGTCGTCTTGACAGACTTTAAAGGGGAACAGCTGGGAGACGCCCTCAGACAAGTGTCAGGGAAAAACGCCCTATACGAGCATGTTCATAGACCAAGACATGTATTAATGCAGTATGCACAGGAGGCCGTGCACTATATCAATGATGATTATGCAGACAGAGTTGTGATCTGTGGAGGGAGCTATGACGTGTGCATGTATAGTGACCCCAGAGATGGTAATTACTTCCCGCAGAACATATATCCCCGGTCATATTCATCGCTAGCACTATCAGTTAAAATGGGGACCAATCTGACCCATGCTGATGCTATCCTCGACGCGGTGCAGCCAGGGGCTGTGATCTGGGCGCCTCCAATTGGATCCAAGACGTCCCCGTCTCCAGGGCCCGCAGCGGAGGGAGCTGATCTTCAGGCCATCCTTGATAGAGCTATTGGAGTCGGCATTAATATGGTCCATGATTGTAATGATGCCAGAGGTTTACAAACCCCTCCCATACACCACCCGATACACCGTATAGTAGGTGAGGAGTGGGTGGGAGACTACTCTCACCTGCACTTCAATATGATACCCACACCCACAATCCTAGTACACTGGGCTACACTGTTGGACGAGTACATAGCTCAGCTAGAGCCATTATCTAGCACGAGCCATCAGTGAAGTGTCGCAGCCACCTACACCCTCTCAGTATAAATCTCAATAGACCATAGGCCTAACCTATCTTGTCTAGAGGAAACTCCCTCGACAGTGTGTGTGGACAAGCACACTGTCAAAGTGGTACCGGTAGGCCGTACTTCCGTGCTACCGGTGATCTAAACATATGTATATTGTACATTGTAACATCTATTAGGATCTCATTTAAATCCTTGCGTATCATGACCATGACTTTTTGGCTTTTTCACTAAATATAATTGTAGAGTGGTAGAGTCACCAATACGGATGAAAGTGAAAGTGATAGTTGACACAGTTTAATGAGCTACACAGCTGAAGATTTTGAGCATCCCATGAACTGTGTAAAGCTACATGTACTGTTTAGGTATTTGGTATAAAATATGCTGCATTGATAAGTAATATACTCATTGAACACGCACGTCATACACTACCCCCTTGGGTGATCAGCTCAGGGAGCATTTTCAATGAACTGTGTTAGTACTGCATGTACTGTTGGGTATTTGATATGAACTTTTATAGCATTGAGTATCCACGTCATACATTACCCAGTTGGGTCGCCAGCTCGGAGGCCTGCTCTTTGAACATTCCAATGAACTGTGTTGGTACTATATGTACTGTTAGTGATTCATAGGAACTTTAATGCACCGAGGTTGCATCCATCCAATCCCCGTTGGGTATAGTTTAGCTGGTGAACTTGAAGTTAACTTTGAAATATTATCTTTGAACTTTGGACAATACCCGTTGGTATAGTATGATTGGTGAACTTGAAGTTGACGTTGACGTTGAATATTATACTTGAACTATGGATTACAGCAGCTAAGGCTGTCGCTCTAGCTCACTGACCAGGATCATACCACAATGGTTGGACTCTTATATTAGAGCAAGCATGCAAGGACTGATGCCACATGAACAGTGCTATATCACTCCACATTTTCTCTATTTTCTCATAAGTTTCGGACACATTCAATAGTTGCATGCTGTAGCTGTTGCTCTATTGATATTGATATAGATATTGGTATGATATTTGATGTTTATATTAATACTGCTGAACTATAAATTATGTATGATGATCTACTACTGCCGTGGGTTGCTACATTTGTATAATGATCAAGTATGGGAACCTTTTCATATTAAAAGCCCAAATGGTCATACACCCATTATTATTATACGTTTATATGTGCTATAAAGATATCTAAGTACCGGTAAAACGCCGAAAATAATGCACGTCTGCTCTAGTACTTGCAAGTTATGTAACAGCAGTAGCGCTTCATAAATGGAAGACAATCCTAGTTACATTGCATGACAGTTGACAAATCACATACCCCCCCCCACGCCCCCCCCCCCCCCGCTGGAAAAACACTATGATACCTTTAAGATATCATATTGTTCAATGTTATACCGTAATACCATGTCTTGTCACCTGTCTTTGTCTATGTCTCTGTCCCACCCCTATCCACCCTAATTGGACCATAACGCCTCACTCAAAGGTGATAATACGGACTTTGTGATCCCCCAAAACATCCAGCCTTTTGTCAGGCCTAAAGGACTGTTCATAGTGTCATGGAATGTGAGGAGCATGGTCCATAAAAAAGTTACGCTAAGATTTTTTGCATATGAAAAAACCCCTGATGTTCTTTCTTTTTCTGAATCCTGGCTAAAGGAGAAAATGAAAGATAGGGACCATCAGTTCGAGGGATACACGCTGCACAGAATGGACAGGCCTGAAACTAATGCAGGGGGGATTTGTACATTTATAGCACACAAACACCCACATATCAGGCTGGGCCATCCACACTGTAACGTTATGACGGAGGACTGTGAGCTGCTCGTCATACAATTAGCTCGTACAGGGTGTAGGCCAGAATTTATTGTGCAAGTGTATCGCCCGCCCAATAAGAGTGTAGAAAACTTTATAATGCACGTGACAGCTGCACTTAAAGTGTTTTTTTCAAAGCATACAGAACCATTTGTCTACCTTCTGGGAGACTTTAATTTAGATGTCAAAGCTTCTACTCATGTTCACTCCCCCCTCGACAATATGGTAAAGAAATACCACCTCCAACCCCAAATTAACGCCCCCTCTAGACCTAACCATCATCCAACAAATGTGATAGACCAAATTTATACAAACTCCCCCCACATCTCCCAAAGTGGTACATATTTAACAGGGCCGAGTGATCACGTCCCCCAGTTTGTTGTCATGAAAAAGATGAAAGAATCGTATAAGAGGGCAGCCTTCCATGGGCGTAGATACAGAGGGTATAACTTTAATGCTATAAAGCAAGAATTGAACCCTGATTTGTTAGAGCCTCTGCAGGAATATACAGAACCTGAAGAGTTGTGGAACAGTATTTTTCAGTCAATTGTAGGTATGGCTGATAGGCTTTTCCCAATACGTGACTTTCAGTTCACAAGGGAAAAACCCCCCTGGATAACGGCGCATGTACTTAGGCTAATGAGGGAAAGGGACCTGGCTCTGAGGATTGCTATAAGAAGACCGACCCAGTATTACATTGAAAAGGCCCGTACTTTAAGGACAAGGACTAACAATGAAGTCAATTTTGCTTTTGCAAACTACGTCAAAATCCAACTTGTAAAATACAAAAAGAATCCCAAGAAGTTCTGGCAAGTTATAAGTAAGATACTTCCAAAAAGTCTGGATAAAGCTCCTATACACCTGCTTGATGATGATGAGACCCCTGTACAAGCTGAACAAGTATCAGAGATAATTAATACTTTCTTTGCGGAGGTGGGCTCAAAATTATCAGCAGCAATACCCCCAGCCACTCCCTTTCAAACGCCACTGCAGGAGAATCCCCCAGCTCCAGACATGCTGAAAGAGCCGTTTAGTGTAAAACCTTTTTCACATAAAGAAGTATTGGACGAGATAAAAAATATTAATCTGTACAAGTCCTCTGGCCTTGATGATATCTCGGCTAGATTGCTTAAAGACTGTTTGATTATAATGTTACGTCCGTTTACGGCTCTGTTAAACCTAAGCATGGAATCCTCAGTATTCCCTAGTGCCTGGAAAAAGGCCACTGTGGTACCCATACCCAAGGTTCCAAATCCTACATCCCCAGACCAACTAAGACCTATTTCGCTACTGGCAGTCCCAGGAAAAATACTAGAACGCCTTGTACACGTTCAGCTATATAATTACTTAGAGAAAAATGACTTGCTATCTGTTAGCCAAAACGGTTTTAGGAAAAATAACGGAACGCAAGACACGGTGTATCAGGTGACGGAGTCGGTCCATACAGCCCTCTCCAGAGGAATGAGCTCCGGTATTGTTTATCTCGATTTTTCCAAGGCTTTTGATTCTTTAGACCACACTTTCCTTTTACACAAATTATCAAAATTGAATTTATCACAACCTCTTCAAAAATGGTTCAAAAGTTATCTGGACGATAGATCCCAAAGAACAATATCAAACAATACACTGTCTCACTGGAGGAACTTGACCCATGGCGTCCCTCAGGGTTCGATCCTAGGTCCGCTACTCTTCATCATATATGTTAATGCCCTCCCTCACCTGAATATAGAAGGTAATATTAAACTGTATGCTGATGACACTCTACTGCAATATAATCACTGGGACACTGAAGTGATCAGTATTACCCTCCAAAGTGACCTCGATATTATTTCTAGGTGGTGCGATGAGAATTCCTTGACCATAAATCCGGCAAAGTCCAAGCACATGCTGGTGACTAAGGAGGAGGACCCCTTTGTGTTAGATTTAAGAATACATGGTACCCCGTTGAAGTCATGCCAAGTGTATAAATATCTCGGTATCACGATAGATCATAATTTCACATTTATTGATCAATATGAAGAACTGGTGAAAAACTTGTCTTATAAAATTTGGCTGTATAAACAAGTTAGGATTAACCTAGATCAAGCAACTGCGCTTATAGTATTTAAATCCATGGTCCTTCCATTTTTTGACTATGGTTGCATCTTTTTGACGGCACTACCTGTGAAGTATTTTCAGAAGCTCCAAATTTACTGTAATATTGCGTTGAGAGTGTGTTTTAAAGTAGCTGACCCGCAAGATACGCCGGTAAAAATGTTATACAAATGGGCCAAGATGTTGCCTCTAGATTTAAGGCGCATATATTTTCAACTCACCACTTGTCACCGTATGGTATACGCCAGTAAAGTCACAGTGTTAAATGCCACAGGAACACGGGGAACTGGAGCCCCCCAGATTTGGCTCCCTAGACATAGACTCATGATGTATGTTAGAAGTCCGAGCTATCAGGCAGCTTCCCACTGGAACGCCTTGTCACCACATCTTAGGTGGCTGGTGGATAAGGACGCATTTAGAATAGAGGTGAAAAGGCGTCTAGGGAAATTATTTATCAGAGACTGGAGAAGTGATCGCCCCATCCTTCAATTTGAAGGAATTGGAATTCTGAATGAGTTTAACCGCTAAACCTTTTTAGCTACATGATTCTCTCAACCCCTCCGTCTGAACCTAATTTCATAACCTAATTTCACACTCAAAATACCCAAAACTCGAATTCAACTTAATACCCAAAATTCGAACTCGATATCCAAAATTCAAATTTCACTTCAAATCAAGGTCAAAATGTACCAGATCCTCACTCGTCTCCTTGCACACGTATTCTTGTACCCACGGTTTACAAACGAGCCGCAGGCTTAGAATGTAATTCACCTAGGGTTGGATAAACCCATGTCTAATGTACGTACTTGTATACCTTGTATATCTGTAATCATTTTTTATATATGTTAAATGTCTTTTATATGTACTGAGTTACCTCCCCACTCTTTCTAGGAGCACGAAATACTTGTTTTGTATGTACCGGGATGTTACATCCATCTTCAAATTTATGTATCATATCAGGGTGCCAGCTCCTGCCCCTAAACTGGTTGTATCGTGGTTGAACAGCTTAAGCTGAAACTTACAACCAGTATAAAATAAAACCGTTTAAAAAAAAAACAAAAAAAACATCCATTTTGAGCCAAATGGCAAAAAAATCCAAAAATTCAACATTTCGCTACCAACTTTGAATGAGTCTTTTTCAGAGACCAGACTAGATACAATGCCCTAAATGGTCTCATTTGAAAGATAATTTAGTTTCTGAACTACCCCTCTTGAAACATTTAGCTAAAAGGTTTCACTCTGGTTGTCATAGCAACTTTGCCTTGTAAAAGAGTGGAAAATTTGAAATTTCAACATTTTAGAATCCTTGTTGCCATGGCAACAGAATCCACAATTTTTCAAAACTTTTTTCTCTAGTGAAAAATTCATATTCCATGATGTCCTAGCTTTAAATTGGTATCAAAACGTTTTTGGTGTGCCATTTGGTCCTTAAATAAATGCCATTTAACTAAAAGATGTAGATGAACTTTAAAACTTTTTACCTATACTTCATGACTGGAGCTATAGTGCTACGCCTACGGTCACACGGTGCTACTGCCAGGCCTAGCCCTAGGTTAGGGAGTGTTTATTTATAATTACAGATGGCTTACAGGGGCGTGGGGGGGGGGGGGGGGCTGGTGGTGAGATTTTACGCCCCCCCCCCCTCCTCAAGAGCGCACAGAACGTTTCACGCCCCCCTCCCCCGCCCCCTACCTTTTTTACTAATATCTATACCCCTCCCCCCCTCAGTAATTTGTTGGATTGCTTCAAACCTTACATCGACAGTACCGAGGTACTGTCGATGTAAGGTTTGAAGCAATCCAACAATCAGTAATGGTCGGAGTTTTTTGTGCCTCCCCCAACCCCCGTAAGTATAAAAAATGAATATCTTAGGGAGTGATAATTTTTAAACAAAGGGGGGGGGGGGGGTGGTGGGTTTTCGCGCATAGGGGTCGAAATCTTTTACCCCCATTACGGGTCGCAATTACGGGCCGCAAATGGGCGCTTGCGCGGGCCCTTTGAGGCATAGTAACGCCCCGGGGGGGAACTCAATTTTTTTTTGACAGGTGTGTCCGGCTGGACCCCTGGCAACCCTTGACCCTTGCCTAGGGAGATTTCCAAAATGAACCAGTTCATACAGAGATTTTGGCCAAAATGATTTTCTGCCAAGAGAGATTTGGGAAAAAATGAACCCTTGCTTAGGGAGATTTTGGTAAAAATTGTGTCGATTCAGAGGAATTTTGGTCAAAATGACCCTTGCTTAGGGAAATTTTGCAAAAGTTGACCCTTGCTTAGGGAAATTTTGCAAAAGTTGACCCTTGCCTAGGGAAATTCTTCTCAAAAGTGGACCCTTGCCTAGGGAAATTTTGTTGAAAAAGTACCCTTGCCAGCCGGACACTTGTGTATGCAAAATATACTAAGTGCCCCCCCCCCCCCCAGGGAGTAACGCACAGGCTTTTTGGCTTGAAACTGGTTAAAGGAGTCGATTTTGAGAAATTCTTGAATGATCACAGTATTTTATCGTCTTTAAAGCCTCTATAAAGGCGCACTGAACCCACGACGTCATTTGCGTACAAAACTCGGCAGGGTTAGGTCCTGGGTTGAGTGCGCCTTTAAAACAGAGTCATTTTTTTTCAAGTTTCAGGCAGTCAGAAAGATGATCCAAGAATGAGTCAACAACCAGCGCGAGGCAGAGGATGGGGCGGCGGCCGGGGACGAGGGGGGCAGTACAACAGGGGAGGACGTGGTGGCAACTGGAGAGGGAGAGGTACGAGGTTACATTACTATCATACATTGCAGTGCAGGTTGTCGCTTCAAGGAAACATTGGTCCTCATAATATTACGAGTAACTCTCTAGTACTGAAAGCATGCTGACCCTTCGCAAGTGTAGGGCTATCGACCCCATATGGTTGGCATGATTGCTGATTGGCATGATTATACTGTCCTTTTAAGCAAGACAGAAAGAACTAGTATTGATGTAAAAAATCCAAGGAAATGATTGCTCATAAATAATCCTGTTTTCCTCCAGGGTACCGGGGTCGTGGTGGAGGTACGCCGAGGCCGAGTCAGGGCGGGTCGCAGGGAACCCCGCGTCCACGCCTTGTACAGACCAACATCCCGGACCAAGTCACGCCCTACAAAGGGTGGAAGCTCTACTTCCCCACAGAAAGTAAGCTCACCTGCAATTTTAAGACATGGAAACAATGAACACATATAAACATGCAAAAAATTGGTCACAGTTTTATCTTCTCAGCAATTACTTTCTAATAAATAACCTCTTCTATTTTTGTTGGATAACTTTTATTGGCAAGTTAATGGTGGATACACTGGACGATTTTGAATAATATGCCAAATGAAGTAATAAGCTTCAAAATATATTGTTTCAGTGTATTCGGATCAGTCCCCAATTGTAATGCGGCTACAAGTATTTGAACGGTTTCTCCAAAGTATGGCGTCTTCACAAAATACAGTAGGTTATGTTTAATGTGATTTATGATCATGTTTAGGTGTAAGACAAATGTAAATTTCCAATGTATTTTGTCACAGGTTTCTCTCCATTGTGACATGAGAACAGGAACAATTGTTGGCAATCACCTTGCTGTACTGTGCATACTCTGTTTATAATTCTTGTATGATGATTTTACCAGGACATTATCTAGAAATATCTAGCGGTATTGCTTTTTATTTTATAGGAGAATATTGAGGCTCGGAAATGGTTTACTATAGACTATGCTGAACTTATAAATGACCCAGGTTAGTGCTACACTTACAGAGCTTTACCCCTGAGTACTGTTGATTTGTATTAATAAATTAGCTATAGGTTTCTCCAAATGTCTGAGAAGTTATACGTGAGATTTGAGTTCCTAGTCGCAGAAGCAACCGGATGTTGTCTTCAGCGACACAGGAGAGTCGCACGGTACCAGCGGCCACTTCCGTTCGCGCATGCGTCAAGGTCGGACGCTTCTCGGAGCAGCAGCGACAAATATGGTGAGTATTTCGATGTTTTAACCGGATTATGCCTTATTTGTCGCCTATATTTTGTTATATTGTCGCATTTAGAGCCATTGGGGACGATTTGTCGCACAGGAGGATCTTTTCAGCGACTTTTAGCGCTAAATTTGAAGCCAATGCGACAACTACACGTATTATCGCTCACCGGCGTGGCCGGGGCTCAATTTTAGCGCTAGACTCGCTCAATTCCCAAATCGTCTTCTCTACTTGCCTCTAATTGCGTTTATTTGTGGCTATATTGGAGGCAACAGGGTGTATTGGTGGCTAAGGAAATTGTCATCCATAATTTAGAAATTTAGGAAATTGTCATCCAAAAATATGGAAATATTTTCAATGTCATCACTGTCACACTGCTGTCAATTTTGACAGTGGCAATTCAGGATGACACCAACTTCTAAAAAAGACCAATACACCTATTTGCCTCCAATGCTTACTGTGTAAGGGTGTCTGGTGTTAACCAGCACTTTCTATTTATTTAGAAGTTACACTTGGCTTTTTCATGCTTCTGTCTGTAAGGGGTGAACCTTAATGGCTCTGCTATTGCATCCTGATGGATATTCAGGCAACCAGACAAGGTGACAACTCATTACTTTCAAGCAGAAATTAGCTTTAACCTGTATGTGGACTGGAAAGTTACCAAGACACATACCTTATGCCCAAATTTTTTACAAATTTGGAGATTGACTGTTGAGCTTCTGTCTGTAAGGGGTGAACCTTAATGGCTCTGCTATGCATCCTGATGGATATTCTGGCAACCAGACAAGGGATAACTCATTACTTTCAAGCAGATTTAGCTTTAATCTGTATGTGGACTGGAAATTCACCAAGACAGATACCTTATGCCCAAATTTTTTACAAATTTGGAGGATTGACTGTTGGAGTTGCCACTAGGATCCTAATAAGGTATGTGTTATAAGAACCTGCTTACACTAAAAAGCTTAAATCCACAGCCAAGGGGCAGGGTGACCTAGCTTCTGCTTGCTTTCGGTTGAAATTCAGCAGTTTTACTCCTTATACCTGCACCTGTTTAGGTGGCAGAAGGAAAGTTGAGTGTGTACAGGGGAAGGTTTATACACTTTGGAGACTGTGTGAGCAGTACTGCCAGGGAAGTATAAACAACTAGTGACAAAGAAGCCGCTGGCTCAGTGGAAGCTTCGCTGATAAGTTACATCAGTCCCTCCCAGATTCCTCAAGCCGCGTAGGTTGAGTTGAAGACTGGTTGACCGATACAGGTCAGAAGAGGAAGTCACAAAAGCTTGGTGAAAGCAAACTCTGCCTAAGCTTGTCTAATAGAAAATTTTGATTTATTTTTGCAGAGTGGAGTAAAGCTATGGGACCCTACCAACAAAAAGGTCCACACTCTGCAACAACAGACCCAAGTGATTGCAGCACAGGTGCATGCATCGGAAGAGATTGAAACTCTCGGGTCAGTGACGATGGAGGACCCCAAAAAGTCTAAGAAAAAACGTGTGACTAGGAGAGAGAGGGATGAGGAAGCTGAAAAGGAGCGCGAGAAGTTAGCTCAGGAGGCTAAGAAAAAGGCCAAAGCTCCCTCAAAAGCTCGATCCGAGGTTCCAGAAGTGACTAGAACACCTACAGTCAGGGTGTCAAGAAGTCGCTCTGCAAGTCGCTCCGCTAGTCGCTCCGCTAGTCGCTCCGCTAGTCGCTCCGCTAGTCGCTCCACGAGCAGGTCTGCTAGTCGGGATACTAGGAGCAGAAGCCGGTCCCGTACCAGGACCAGAAGCCGGTCCCGCAGCAGGACCAGGAGCAGGTCTCACAGAAGGACCAGGAGCAGGTCCCGCAGGAGGACCAGGAGCAGGTCCCGCAGGAGGACCAGGAGCAGGTCTCACAGAAGGACCAGGAGCAGGTCAAGAAGTAGGCGATCAAGACATGGTCGCGGAAGCTCCAGACATGGTCGTAGCTCCAGAAGGACCAGGAGCCGGTCGAGAAGCAGGACCAGGAGCCGGTCTAGGCATGGGGGGTCGAGAAGACACCACCGGAGCCATGACAGAACGCGGGCCAGAAGAACGGCCAGGTCCCGATCTAGGACGCCACGAGCTCCCAGACCCGAACGACAAAAGAAGTCGCGAGAGCCTACCAGGGACCCTAGTGAGCCCCCCGAGGGAAGGTCCCCCAGCAAAGATCCTGTCACTTCTGAAGAAGAGGCTGGAGGGCAAAACCCTCACAACTACTCCTCGTCTGAGTCTGAAAGTGATCACGAAACCCCAAAAAAGGGAAAGGACAAGAGTTCCAGGAAAAATCCATCTGAGGAACCTGAACCAGAGAAAGACGACAGAGCTTTCGGAGGGAAAAAGGCCGGAGACTTTGCTACCAAGGCTCAAGAGCTTCTAGAGAAAGAAGACGGACCTCCCAGAACGAAACCAGTTGACCCGGCCCTGGCTGCCATCGTACAAAAGCTGATCCAATGTACGGTAAACGTAAAGGCCGGAGACGAACTCACTGCCAATTATCCGGCGCCGAAGAATCTCGATTGTATGAACATACCCAAGATAGATGAGGCTGTGCGGCCTAACTTAGAGAAGTATCAGGTCACTGCCGATGACTACATGGTCCGAGCCCAAGCTGCCATACAAGCTGGCGTGACCGCTATCATGCCCATCTTCGAACTGATCATAGAGAAAGGGGCGGAAGATGAAGCCCTTAATGCAACGGCAAAGGGGGCTTTGGATGGCCTGGAATTGTTTGCCTATGCGAACAACACTCTGACGAGGAGGAGACGAGAGATGCTTCGACGAGGCCTGGCGAATGATGTATCGCAGGCTATTATGGAGTCACCCATGGGAGGGGAGTACCTCTTTGGACCGGCCATAAAGGTAGCTGTGGAAACCAGGGAGCAACTCGAGATCACTAGAAAGGCTATATTGAAGAGGAAAGATGGCCGTAGAAACAGGAAGACCAACCGAAAGGATTTTGGCGGAGGCCACAGGAGTTACTCCAGGAAGAAGAAATCCCGATACCGAGAAGGGAACGAGCGACGAGACAATCGACGAGAAGAACGTCGAGACGACCGACACGACAGAGGTCGAGGTCGAGGTCGGGGAAACGGAAACGGGAATCGCGGGAGCACTCGCGGCCGCGCAAAAGGCGGATACAAGAACAAGGAACGACGATAAGCTCTAACAGCTCGGTAGGTGCCACAACAGATGGTGCCCCTACACTAACGAACACCCCTGATAACTTTTGGGCTGGACAAACGGAATATTATTTAGGACCGTGGGAGGAGGTCACGACCAGTCGTTGGGTGTTGAACAATGTACAGGGAGTGACTATACCCTTCATCGAAAAACCTGTTCAAAAACGTCCCCCAAAACCCTATGTCCTAAAAGACACGGACCCTGTTCAAATAGGTAATGAAATCGAACGTATGCTGAACAAAGGGGTTATCGAGAGTGTAGAGAGTGAACCTGATGAGTGGATCTCTTGTATATTTCCTAAACCTAAGCCAAATGGGGAATTAAGAATTATACTTGATTTGACTGAGCTTAACAAATTGGTGCCTTACGAGCACTTCAAGATGGATAGTTTGCAGACGGCCCTAGACCTAGTGCAACAAGGCTCATACATGAGTTCAGTGGACCTCAAAGATGCTTACTATACGTTCCCTATCAGGGAAGCAGATCGGAAATACCTGAAGTTTCAGTGGGGGGGAAATCTCTACCAGTATAGAGTTATCCCTAACGGTTTGGCTTGCGCCCCACGAGTGTACACCAAACTGTTGGCCCCTATTTTCGCTGCTTTAAGGCTAGAAGGCTGCATAGCCTTTCCGTACATAGATGACACGTTCATTATAGGGGACACCTATGATGAATGTGAGAGGTCCACAAAGAAGCTGGCTGAGCTCTTTGACGCTTTAGGTCTGGTCGTTCATCCGGTAAAGTCTGTCCTCAAACCGTCTACCTCGCTAGAATTCTTGGGCTTCCTAATCGACAGTCAGGAAATGACTGTGTCCCTTACTGAGGCTAAAGAGGATAAAATCCTAGATGCTGGGACTGAATTACTGTATGCCAAAAAGCCAAAAATCAGGAAGGTAGCGGGGTTGGTAGGGTTGATGACAGCCTATACCAAAGGAGTAGAATATGGGGGCGCTCATATCAAAGCTCTTGAAAGAGACAAGAGAAAAAGCTAAGGCTGGGGACTATGAAGCTTGTATGACCATTTCTGAAGAAGGGTTGGAGGACATAGACTGGTGGCTGGACACAGTGGGGCACACTAGTTGCCTCATTCGGAAAGGCCCACCAAACAAGATAATAGCTACTGACGCTAGCATGCAGGGCTGGGGAGCCTGCTTAGGGGACCACACGGTTGGGGGCCGTTGGTTGCCGGAAGACTTAGCGCATATCAATGTCCTCGAACTCCAGGCTATAAATCTAGCCCTTCACAGCCTTGGTAATGTCCATAAGAAGCATATCCATGTCAGAACAGACAACACAACTGCCCTTCATTATGTCAACAAAATGGGAGGAGTTAAGTCCCGCAGTTGTGATGCTGTAGCTAGGTTAATCTGGGATTGGGCTGAGGCAAGGGAGTCCTGGGTCACGGCTTCCTTCCTTCCTGGCCTGCTGAACATCAAAGCCGACAAGGCCTCCAGGGTGTTTAAGGACAACCTGGAATGGCGACTCAGTGATCGAGTCTTTCGTCGGATAGTCAGGAAGTGGGGGAAGCCGGACTGGGACTTGTTTGCCTCACGCGCCAACAAAAAATGTCCCAAGTACTGCTCCTGGAAGCCTGATCCGGGAGCAGCTTGGGTTGATTCCCTGGCGATGCCTTGGGGGGATATTAACGCCTACGCTTTTCCCCCTTTCAGCCTCGTTCCAGCAGTCCTGCGCAAGATCCGAGAAGAAAGACCTAGCCAGATAGTCTTGGTGGTGCCGGACTGGCCTCGCCGCGCGTGGTACCCAAGGGCAATCTAAGGGGCACGCGCGGAGATCCCAGTCCGGGCAAGAGCCGGGAACCTCGTGCCAGCAAAAGGGGAAGGGGGCTACATAGGAGGGCAGCCCCTAAAGGTTTTGCTCTTCTAGAGTGGGACCTTGTACAAAATGAGGGCTGCGACAGGGAAACAGCTAAATTCCTGCTAGATAGCTGGTCCACTGGAACCAAGAAGGTATACGAGACATACATAGGCCAGTGGACCACTTTCTGTTTTTTGAACAAAGTTTCCCTGCGCTCCCCTTCCCCCTTCGCAGTCTGTAAGTTCCTCAGACTGCTTTCGGACAGAGGCAAAGCCTTTGGGACTGTCAACGCAGCTCGTTGCGCGTTGTCTGTCCTTGTTAAGAGGCTGGACAACGGGAGGACCATAGGCACCCATTACTGGGTGTGTAGGGCCCTCCGCACCACCTACAGGAGAAATCCTCCTTCTCCCAGGTATAACACCTTCTGGGATGTGCGGGTGGTGTTTGACATGTTCTTGCGTTGGGGTCCCAACGAGCAGCTGTCTCTCCAGTACTTGGGGTTTAAACTAGTAGTGCTCATACTACTAGTTTCTGGCCAGCGGGGCCAGGTCATCCCTGCTCTGGATCTCCGCAATTTGGCGTGGTTGTCCTCGGGATCAGTCAGGTTTGTACTGAAGGGCCTAATGAAGACAGCTCGCACTGGTGAGCCTCTGAAGGAACTGGTCCTGGAACCGTTCCATGAGGAGGAACGCCTCTGCGTTGCCTGTGCCCTGAAGTGCTACCTGAAAGTCACGAGGCCACACAGGAGGGACAAGGAAGGGCGAAGGAAACACTCGCTCTTCTTGTCTTTCCGCTCGCCATTTGGGGAGATCTCGCAAGACACATCTAAAAGATGGGTCTTGGCGGTGCTTACCGCAGCAGGGATCGACACGAGGGTATACCGAGCTCACTCCACCAGGGGTGCTAGCACCTCTGCTGGAGGGAGACTCGGTGTATCTACTGCTGTACTGCTTCGCCATGGATCTTGGAAAGGTGCCAAGACCATGGCGAAGCATTACAACAAACCGATTTCAGACCCCAAGCCTCCAAAGACTCTGGCCAGGATGCTCTTGGAGGACACCATAGAGTGACTGGGTTTAAACTGATGATGATTACTGAGGAACTGCATCTGCAAGGGGTGTTTAGGCCTCCCCTGCTTTTCTTTGGGGCTGACCCTCCTATTAGCATTATAACTGCTACTATATCTCATATAAGTTACATACTGGGAGCAATTTTATGCTCATGCCTCCACCGAGTATGGTGCTAGATAAAACTACTAGTTTATTTTGTTGGCCACTGCCAGAGCCACTTTGTTACCTGTTATGATCTGACTTTTGTCAGGTTAATAAATACTGTCTAATTATCACCTATGTACCGAGTCACAGTGTTCTGTGGGACAGGGATAATTGATAATGAAATTGAAAATTTCTAATAGTTGCCCCGAGTCGCTAGGGGTGAACGCAGTGGATTGACTGCACTTTAAAATCTCCTGTGTCGCTGAAGACAACATCCGGTTGCTTCTGCGACTAGGAATATAAAATTAATCGAGCACTTACCTTAGGTTAGTGTGAAGATTAATTGTTGTTCCTAGAGCAGGCAACCGGAGTTGCCTGCAGCGTACACAGGCCCACCCAACCTACCCTAGATGGAATTGGGGGTTTTAACTGGGCCAATACCAATCTACAACAAATCTGAAGACATAGACATAGAAGGGGGTTTTCCTGTGTACTTTTCAATTTACAGACAATCCACTGCTCGCTTGCTCCGGAAGTGACCGCTGGTACCGTGCGACTCTCCTTTGTACGCTGCAGGCAACTCCGGTTGCCTGCTCTAGGAACAACAATTAATCTTCACACTAACCTAAGGTAAGTGCTCGATTAATTTTATATTATACGCGAAAATTTGGGATTGGAATATTTCAATAGCAAAGGAAATCTAATTTCTGAGTCTGTATTCAGAGTTTCCTAATATTTGCCTGTATCACAATCTGAATCCTTCCAAACTATTGTACATTTTTTGTAGTATATTGTATAATTAAACCAGGAAAACTATTAAAAAGGTTTAAAATATTTAACGCCCCATCAGTTTAACGACATCAGTATTTATTTTGAGAGTTCTAAGAGACTCCTAATTAGGAGTGCTAATAATGCATGCATTTACCCAAGTGTGACGTCTGTCTAAAACACGGGGATTTTCTTTGTCCTTGATTAGCCGTGGCAGGTAGTCTGAAGGAGTTGACGAAGGAAGTGCGAGAAATGCCAGAAACGGTGCTCAACTGTCTTGCCTTAGCCATGCATCAAGTAAGTAATATCTACTTTTAACTGATCTTTTTTGATCTGTCTGTCTTCCCTCTTATTGAAAATTGTAATTCTTCGTTCTTTTAATATAAATTTATAAGGGCGTACTCATGTTACTCATGACGCTTCTGATAATAACCTCTGTAAATTGTATTATTTCCACCCCATAGAAAATAACCAAGGATGTAGAGAGAGCGGCGAGGGAGGGAGTTGGGCTGGATGATAACACGCCGCCCCCTCCACAGACGCCTTCCGCTGTATCGCGGATTCACTGCCGCCTGACCAACTACGAGCCTGTCACTCCACTCAAGAACCTTAAAGCTAACTCTTATGGTTTGCACTTTCTTCTTTAATATAAAACAGCTGTTCAGAAATTAAATTTTAATTGTGATTCATTTGACCTATGGCAAGGAATAGTAACATCATAAAACATCTTGTGTATCAATATCTCAACCATATATTCTCAAACCAGCAAAAATACATAGTCAAGTGCTGAATATTAAGATTTGAATTGAAAATTTTATATTTTGATATACCACATGTTGTCCATCTGTGGCATTTAACTTAATGTCTCTCTCCCACTGGTAGGTAAGTTTGTGTCAGTGAAGGGCACGGTGGTGCGGGTCAGTAACATCAAGCCGCTCTGTACACAAATGGCCTTCGAGTGCTCCAGCTGTGGCCACGTACAGGTAACTTAATATAGAGTGATTTAAATTTTTATTTCTTTTAAACAAAATATTCAATGTTTAATGTTTTTATCAATTTTCAAAATGTTTTTCTGTGAATGTAGCTTCATTCGGGCACAAGTGCACCATACGATTTGACAATTATCCGTATGTTTAAAAAAAAATCTATACTATGTAAACGGAATTTCAATTTGTCTAAAAAAACACTTTTCCATGATGTTACTTCAATGTATTTAATGTTGCAGGCCTTGCATCTTCCTGACGGAAAGTTCATACTGCCGACCAGAGTAAGTGATTATTAAGTTCTATTTGAATTGATTTCCTGATGAATATAAGCAGTAATAAAGGTACAATGTATGTGCATTCCAAAGCCAGAATCATCTACAAATGATGTTTAATGTGTTTAATATCATATTGCCAGTGTCCGACTAGAGAGTGTCGAGGGAAGAACTTTACACCCAAGAGGTCTCATGCCCTCACCGAGACAATCGATTGGCAAACAATTCGGTAAGTCTGAGTTTATGCTATAGTAGAAATATAGCGTCCAATATTCCAGTGTTATGCTAGAATAAGAAAAATCAATATCAATTACTCACCTTTTGAATGAATCCACATGTGTCATATTTGTCTAAAATATTTTGTTTCAGAGTTCAGGAAATTATCAACGATGACCAGCGAGAGTCTGGCCGCATACCCAGAACTGTGGACTGTGAACTGACAAACGACTTAGGTAAGGTCAAACATGTGTACTGCATACTCACAGCATTTGAACAATGATAATCACAACTCATTTTCGTCATATTTCAGAAAAGGCCACCTAATTACAATGAATCATGTATTGGCTAAAACGTATTTGAAATATAAGGACATAAAAAGACAATTATTTTGTTAGAATAAGAAACTTCTTCAAAGTTAAGATTATTTGTAAAAGTAGAGCTGACTCCTCCCATTTGATGTATGCATAGTGTATAAGTATAACGATATGCTGTTTGATGACTTACTCTGTGCTTGGTTCCCACAGTGGATAACTGCGTGCCGGGAGACATGGTGACCGTGTCGGGCGTGGTCAGGGTCATGAGCTCAGACGAAGGTCAGTCTACGTGGTACTTGATTAAACAAAACACCAACACTGCGGAACTTTCTCCGTAAATTACGAAATGTTACTGTGCGCTATGATTTTCAAATTCTAATGTGTGTTAGTTAATTAACCGTTAAAGGGCCACATAGTGCTTCAATGCACTATGTTCTTTGGCGTCATGATCCATGCCCTAGCAAGTAACTTGGTAGCGCTACATTCATGTATCATGCTGATCCTGGGACGAAGTCCTACTGTTGCAGTGCCGGCATGATGCACCAGTTCAGTGCTAGTGAGTTACTCGCCAGCACTGCGTTGGTGCATCATGACGACAAGTGTTGCTCCAATATATGCCGTCAGTAGATGGTTAAAATGAAAATAATAACTGATAAACTACCCTGTACTTTGTAGGTCGCGGCAAACAAAAGGACAAGTGTATGTTCCTCCTGTACGTACACGTTAACTCGGTGACTAACACCAAGGGCCGTAAGACGGGCGGCTCCCCGGAGGCCTCGGCTGACGACACCACCACCGGACTAGCCATAGAGTTCAGCATGAAGGATCTCTACGCCATCGAACAGATCCACAGCGAGAACAACCTGTTTAGGCTCATTGTGTCGTGAGTTTGCTTCTTTTGTTTTTTCCTCGATTACTCACTAGTGTACTAAATTTCACCAAGTCGGTTTGGTTTGTGGGAGTTAACCCGATTTCATTCTTTCTTCTTTGTGTTACACTTACACTGTAAGTTACAGTGCACGGAAGTCCCCTTCCTCGCTTCCTAGACTGTTTCCTTAACGACCTTCATGATGTTAAACACTGAATTTGGCTATCAAATGCAATTTAAAATACATTCACGTCTAAAACTCGATTTTGCAGGTCGGTTTGTCCATCCATATATGGCCATGAGGTGAGTAGCTAACAGACAGTCAATGTTTCTCATAATATACTGTTTCAAGAAATGTAAATTATCATTTTAATTGCTTCGTATCCCTGTACTGTCTGCCTTTCAATAAAATATTGATCATCTCTCCTTTTCAGCTGGTGAAGGCTGGACTTGTTCTAGGACTGTTTGGTGGCAGCCAGAAATATTCAAACGACAAGGTATCATACTTTTAAATACCATATCATATTGTATCTGAAAAAAACAACAGAAGAAATACCTGGTTGTTTTTTCAGAGTATTATGCGATGCAGCCTCATCAACCTACCAATTTAAAAAAATAAGGTGAATGCATACTTTGGCTTTCGCTATATTCTAACGTTGATGTAACATTTGTATTGTTTGCGCTGTATTCCACGTTAATCATCTCCCACGATTGCCTTGCCCATGATCACTTGCACACATTTTACGTCATACAGAATACTCATGCCATGTGTCTAACAGAACCACATCCCGGTACGAGGCGACCCGCACATACTCGTTGTTGGTGATCCTGGCCTCGGGAAAAGTCAGGTAGGACTGGTTTTGTATAAATACCTTACACTAGTTGTTCTTTGTTATGAACATTAATGCAGTTATCTATTTTACCTCTCTCATAGAAGTTATTTCCAGGGATGAAAAAACATGATAGAACACACAAAGCAACCAGTTTGTATGTCCTGGATATGACAGTGACTTGAGTTGAATTGCATGTATTAAATGGACGAAAATGAACCAAACATGAATATATGATCTTCCATCGTGACAGATGTTACAAGCGGTGGCGAACGTAGCACCGAGAAGTGTCTATGTCTGCGGTAACACGACAACCACCTCAGGTTTAACGGTAAGCTTCATTTACCTTAATACCAGAACCGGTTATCCATGAAATATTCTAATAAAATATAAAACAAATTCCGGTCCCCTCCCATCTCATATGTAATATCCATTAAAAAAAATTTAGCCTATGTATAATAAATAAAATAGTTAACATTTTGAGTTTTGATAATTTTTATTGCAATAAGCATCTCCTGGGAGGGAGTATTTGTAGTTTTACATTTTGTATTTAAAGTTTTGAATATACTGATTGATTGAATTGGACCTATTATATTAGACCATATATAACTGCTATTTTCTACACCCACAGGTGACCCTGACCAGGGAGAGTGGCTCGGGAGGTGACTACGCGCTGGAGGCAGGGGCGCTGGTGTTGGCCGACCAGGGCTGCTGCTGCATAGACGAGTTTGACAAGATGGGGTCCCAGCACCAGGCACTACTAGAGGCCATGGTAAACACAAGGACTTCATATTACTCTTTTTTTTAATATAACTTTTTTTTTTTAAATATCAATTAGAAGACACCAGGTTTGCATGTAACTGGCTGTTTAAAACTAATTGTTGTTCTATATGGATAGAAGCTATCTATGCAAAACAATATTGGAGTAGCTCTCAGTATTCACTAGCCAATATTCAAATAAAGAGTGAAATTTTTGGTTGGTTCCCCCTCCGCCCCAGTTTCCATCCTCAAAGATCTAGACCCCCAAAAATTTTGTATATGGTTCACACACCATACTCTCTGAAATGCAAATCTTGATTTTAAAATGAAGTTGCCTGTGGACAATTTCCTCTTTGTGGTGTTGGCAAAACATTAAAAAAATGATTGGAAAACAAAAAAAAAATACATGTATTATAAGAATTGTAAATATTAAGTTGGCTCACTCTCACCTTTTCTTGGAAAGAGAAATTGTGAGACGATCTTTTCTTTTTGATGTTGTTTAAAGTATCATGTACTGAATGTTTAATACCAGTTTATGATACCATCATAATGAATCATTAGGAGCAGCAGAGTATCAGTATAGCTAAGGCGGGTATCGTGTGCAGCCTGCCGGCTCGGACGTCCATCCTGGCTGCGGCTAACCCGGTCGGTGGTCACTACAACAAGGCCAAGACTGTGTCCGAGAACCTCAGGTAAAGGCAAATTCTGCGTTTTTGTGTGTTTTATTTTCCAAACAAACAGTTTAGATAAAATGAAATAAAAACTTTAAAGAAAAAATGTCCCACACAAGAAGATTTGGAACAGAGTAATGTACCTTATTATTATACTCTTAAAAAAGTTTTTATAGTAATAAGTATATAAGCATAGAGATACATCCTTGATATAAGTCAGCAACTGAAAACTGAAAACATGGATTTGATGTGGCTTTATTTTTAAAATTTTGTTAAAAAAGTTATCATTGTTTAATTCAACCCTCAGGGACGGCGTCTTTCCTTAGAATGTGATTGAACATTTGTTGTGATGTACCCACTACCAAGGTAGTGCCTGCATCCTTACATCATGACGGTAAAAGATTTTTTTTTTAAATCAAAGAAAAAATCAAAAAAAATCATGACGGTAAAGGGCATACTATGCGGCCCATAAAGGGTTAAGTTATTGTAATTTGTTAAGGAGCTCGTCGTTACCTTCTCTATACAGGATGGGCAGTGCGTTGTTGTCGCGGTTTGACCTGGTCTTCATCCTGCTGGATAAACCTGACGAGGAGATGGACTCGATGTTGTCTGAACACGTCATGGCACTGCATGGTGGCAAGAAGAGGTAAACTCTCCAGTTACCGTACTGTAAATACCCGCTTAAAAGCGTAACTCGTGTAAAAACCGCACTCTAACTTTGATAAAGCCACACAGAGCTTATGATTATAGTGACTAGTAGTGAATTATACATCTGAAAACTCGCGTAAAAGCCGCACCCTATTGATATTTTGCCAATGAAATAGTGATGGACTCAAGAGTAGATATTACGTCGAAAGTCAATTACCAATACTTGCTCGTTGAGTGAGTGGTTATAAATTGACAAATTGTTGGACTTTTCCAGCAGGCAAACTTTGGGCACACCAATGAGAACACCCCAGAGCCAGGTAAGACACTTTCATGTTATACATGTATACATATCAGGATTTAACACATAAATGAAATTCTGTGGACTCCAGAAAGTAATCTTTGTGAACGTTGAAGTAGTTTCTCAGCTTTCTGTCAGTGTAACTATCTAGAATTTACCTACCGGTAGTTCTTTTTTTATTGCCCCATAACACTTTATGGACGGCATAATGCCTTAATGCATCTTGCCTTGGATACAGACCCGGTGAGTAACTCGCCAGGGCTGCATTCAAACATCAGGGTTGAGTCGCCCCTAGGGTCGGCATGATGCACCAATGCAGCACCAGGGCTGCATTGGTGCATCATGTTGACAAATGTCATCTTCTGCCATCATGCGTCCTTAAAGGGTTGATTAATACATGTACTGTATCTTGATGTGATGTTTACGTTGTTGTAGCTGGGTGATGAGGCGCAGGCACAGTGGGAGGCAGAGCGCCCCCTGTCTGAACGCCTCAAGGCCCCCCGCGGAGAAAACCTCGATCTCATCCCGGCTCAGCTCCTCCGCAAAGTTAGTTATCTTTTAGTTTTGTAACGGGTTGACTATAAAGTCTAACTGTTATTGTTGTATATCTATTGTATGTTGTATGATGTAAGACAACACGGTTCTATTGTGTTTAATAACTGTTTTATTCATCTAACTAGTGTCGTCGGTTCGTTACATACACCGACTCCTCTAGTTCGGTTATCTATACGGTAGTGTACCGGTACCACCTTCGGTTACCGTCGGTAGTTGTTACATAAGCATTTTACATAACTAAACCTAACAGGTGGCGCTGCTAGTACGGTCACGTGGCTATGCAGCGCTGTATATAAGACGGCTACTTCTCCATTGGAAGGCAGTCAGGTTTGGGACTGTCGTGACATGACCACCCTGTGCTCACGGGCTTAACTCTATGCTATAGGGTTGCCCCACTGTATTATATATCTGTTCTGATCTTGTATATCCGCTGGTTATACTTGTACTATAATACACAAGAGTTACCTTTACAATAAAGTCGCCGTATATTAAAGTCTAATTTACCTTGTCTGGTTTTTGTACTCAAGTGTTACATACGTAGTAAGAGACCAACTACATTGGTGCCGTGACCACTTGATCGAACCGACCATTGATAGGGTATTAAATAGACTTACAGTATATGGATTACCTATACGATTTTGTCAGCTCGTTCAGCGGCAGGACTAAAACCCCTGCTGAGGAACGTGAGGAAGCCGTACAGAATGTACGCTTCTTCACAGGCAAATCCAATAGGCGGGAGAGCCGGGCAGCCTTGGAGGTGCCCGGTGACGACCTCTCCCAAGAAGCAATAGGTGATCCTATTGTGGAAGCCTTTACCAAAGGAGAGGATGGGGAGCAATCTCCAATCCCGGGACCCTTTGATATAAGCTCCAGGAGATCGTTGGACTCCCTTTCCACGAATCTTTTCTGTCCTGAGGGTCAGAAAATACCGGGTAGAGAGTCTAAAACTCTCGGCCCAGCTGCCTTCGGTTCTACACCGACGGTAGCGGATCCTTCATTGGATCCAGACACGTCGGTTTTCACTGATGGTGCCACTCCTACACCGAACGGTTTGGGGGGTGGCGGGCTATCAAAGAAGACTAATGTGGCAACAGAAGCTCCTGGTAAGGGGTACCCGCCAGCAGTAGATGAGCCATCCAGTTTACCACTGGATGGGGACCTACTAGCTGCCATGGGTATCCCCACCAGGAAAACTGAGTTGCATGAGCTCGCGGAAGCCCGGAGGGAACTTGCTTCCATCAATCAAACTAGGAAGTTATTCCTAAGGGAGGTTGATGAGAAGAAAAAGTTCCTACTGGAACTCCAGAACGAGATGGCTTCCCACAAGGTGGAGGTTGACAAACTTTTGCACCAGAGGGTGTCTGGCGAATGTGAGGTTGCAAGCTTAACTTCCTTGGGAAAGGATTTGAGCACGCAGCTCCACTTAGCCAGACAAGACCTCGCAAGCTTAAGGCAAGTCAATCAGGACCTGAAGACGAAGTCAGAGCAAGTACCACCACCTACCACGGTGGTACCTCCAGTCATACCCGCACCCAGTGTGTACACGACAGTGACACCTTCAAGTGTCCCGCCGCTAGTACACACCACGGTAACAGGTATGACACCTCAGATGGGGGCTAGCTATCTACAGACTCCGGTCTGTGGGGGCGCCTTTGGAGGCACGGCAACACCTCCAGGGTACACCCACCCATCTACTGGTTCAACGATGTTGAACCAACAGCAGACCATGGTCTCAGTTCCAGTACCGAAACCCAGAGCTAGACAGGGCTTAACTCCTGTCCAGCGGGCTAAGTACGACCGGAACCCGGCTATTGAGAAGCTGGGGACAGACATCGTCCCGCGGGACATCGATGAACTGGATGAACGGTATGCTCCTTTCAACTTTGGGGAGATCAAACATCCTGATGCAGCCCGTCAAAAGGCCATCGATATTCCGCCTTTCACAGGGTCGCCACCCTGGAGAAAGTACAAAGTTCGGTTCAAGGCTATTGTGGAGAGCAATCGCTGGAACAATCAGCAAGCGCTGGTTGCTCTGAAGCAGGCACTCTGCAACGGGCCAGGTGAACCAGCCCTTTTGGCATTCGAGAGAGTGAAGATCAAGACATTGAGCTCACTTGAAGAAACAGCTGAATGGGCGATTGGGAAGATTGGTGAGCATGACCCAAGGACTCAGCTGCTCAAACGTGTCCAACGCAAGGACGAGCATCTGAGATCCTACGGATTTGCTCTACAAGAACTGATATCCGAGTGTTATCAGGGATGTAGACCTGACACCCCCACTGTCATCCAGGAGTTAACCTCCAGGTTTGTCAATGGAGTCAGAGACACCAATCTCCAGGCATATCTGCGGGAGAAATGGCAGCCGGACTTATCTCTAGCTGACCTTTTCGACCATGCAGATGTGTATGACACCAAACAGGCTGTTTTTCCTAGTGGAGGAGTGTCGGCAGCTCCATCTGTAGCCCCGAAAGGAGCTCAGGTGGTAGAAGCCGCCACAAAACCACCTAAGAAAAAACAGCCCGCCTCCGAGGAGGTGGCGGCAGTAATGCCTGACAGGGACATGGAAAAGATGATTGAGGGTTTGTTGCGGAAGCACTTGGAAAAGAGCTCTGCGTCCACTTCTAATTCTGGATCCGGAAGGAGAAAGAAGAAGAAAAAGGACACGAAACCTCAGCCATGTAGACGCTGTCAGAAGATGGGTCATTGGGCTAGCGAATGCAAAGCCCCTGCACCCATCGCTGCTAAAACCGAAAAGGAGACGGAAAACTGAATGGGGCCCATCCTCTTGGCAAGGATGGCGCCCCCACAGTTAGCCATGCCTGTAAGGGATTAGTAGACGGTGTTAACTCTTCCATGAACCAAGGCCGCGCAGAGGCAGAAGGGTCTGTACAACCTGTAAGCGTCTGGCAAGGCGGGGCTGGCACGGACGAACGGAATCCGGAGGATTCTGTAGTCGCTGGCTTAGAGGAGTCTTGGTTAGAATCAATTGCCCAGAGCAGTGTGATTCAAGACTCCCCGAGCGACCCGTGTTGGGATTATCTCCTGACAAAAGGGGTTGCTATGGATGGAGGGGGAAGCCCGATGCTGACCTCTGAGTGTGTCCCTTTACGGGGACAGCGTTGGTACCTGAGTCTGGTTATTTCCGGGACGCGTGGTGAATTTTTGGTCGACACGGGTGCATCCCACACCTTGGTCGATCGTAAATTCATGGCCCGTCTTTGCAACCAGCCCGAAGCTCCGCTACTAGGAGTAAAGGCTCGGACTGCTACGGGAGATAGTATGCAGACTTATGGCAGAACTGTAAAACCTATGTTGGTTGATGGCAAGACATACTGGATATGTCCAACCATCACCGACATCACTGATGATGGCATACTGGGGATGGACTTTGCTGCTCTTTACGGGGTAACAATGAACACCGCAACGGGCCGACTTCAGATTAAACATCCTTATAAACAATCTGTACAGTGCGTTTTAAGGAATGGTTCTTCTGTGGCGTCAGTGGCACAAGACACAAAGTTGGCGGCAGGACATGTATCTGATGTCCTAGTCAGCTGCGTGGGAGTGCAGGCCAAACGGCCGGGAATGTTTGAACCAGAAGATCAAAAGCTCTCTGAGTTAGGTCTTGCTGGCTATCATACTTACCTGGCCAACGCTCGTTGGGGGGTGATACCGATTTGTAACTCGAGTAGTAGAGAAATCACTCTACGAAAGGGGACGCCTATTGGTAACACCACGCGAGCATATGGGGTAGACTCACTAACTACGGACTTTGTGGAAGTAGGTGTGGTGGCGGGAGACTCTTCCCACGAAGAGACTCTAGCTAAATCCAACCTACCGAAACATTTAAGGTCCCTGTTGTGTGAGTCACACCTCACAACCCTAGAGAGCGAAATGGTGGCAAATGAGCTGTCGGAGTTATCTGACGCCTTTGCGCAGCCAGGAGATCCTCTAGGGCGTACCAATACGGTACAACACCGGGTTGACACTGGGGACGCGCTTCCCAGTAGAATCCCCTACCGTCGGTTACCCATGGCGAAAAAAAGTGCTATGGAGGCTGAGGTAGAAAAGATGTTGGATGAAGATGTGATTCAACCTAGTGAGAGTCCATGGTCAAGTCCTGTGGTGATGGTCACCAAAAAGGATGGTTCCTGTCGATTTTGCATCGACTATAGGAAGTTGAACGGACTCACTAGGAAGAATGCATATCCTCTACCTCGGATAGATGAATGTGTGGAATCTCTGGGTGGGGCGAAATGGTTCTGTACACTAGATTTACAATCTGGTTATTGGCAGATCGGCATGGACCCCCGGGACCGAGAAAAAACTGCATTTTCTACCCATATGGGACTATTTGAGTTCAACGTCATGCCATTTGGGCTATGCAATGCCCCGGCAACCTTCGAGGCAATGATGGAAACCATGTTACGGGGTTTACTTTGGAAAAAGTGCCTAGTATACTTGGACGACATCATCGTCTTCGGTGGTTCTGTGGAGGAAACTCTACAGAACCTCCAAGCTGTGCTGAAACGCATCTTATCATATGGTCTGAAATTGAAACCTTCAAAGTGCAAGCTTTTTAGGAAGTCAGTTGAATACCTAGGTAGAATTGTTTCTGAACATGGCATCATGGCTGATCCTCATAAGATCGAAGTGGTACAGAACTGGCCTCGTCCGATGGACACGAAGGAGATACGCTCTTTCATCGGGTTTTGTTCATACTACAGAGATTTTATACCTGGATTCTCGAGAGTCGCAGCTCCCTTACAAGAGCTGATGATTGGAGAGAAGAAGGCTAAGGCTAAAAAAGTCTGGTCTCCAGCCGCAGAACAGTCTTTCAGTGAGTTAAAGAGACTCTTCTTAGAAACACCTGTTTTGCACTACCCTGCACCTGTTGGTAAGTTCATCTTGGACACTGATGCTTCTAATACAAGTATTGGTGCTGCCTTGTCGCAGATCCAGGATGGGCGAGAAGTGCCGCTGGCATTTTCGTCCAACAGTCTAAGCAAAACACAACGTAACTACTGCACAACCAAGCGTGAACTCTTGGCAGTGGTGGTTTACACAAAAAAGTACAGACATTTCCTATATGGTGGGAATTATCTCGTACGGACGGATCATTCATCTCTGCAGTGGCTCCTTAACTTCAAGGACGCTGAGGGGATGATGGGTAGATGGTTGAACCACCTCTCTGAGTTTGGCATGACGAATGAGCATATCATACACAGGAGTGGAGTAGATCATGTGAATGCGGACAGCTTGTCCCGCTATCCTATCCGGAACTGTCACCGTGTAGACTGCCGAGACTGTGGGTCTCACAATGCAGTGATTGCGTCTGTGGGTGCGAAAGTTCCTAACTGGACGTTAAATCACTTGAAGGATGAGCAGCTTGCAGATCCAGCTATTTCGAGGGTGTACTCCTTGAAGTTGTTGGGCCTGTCCAAGCCTGTTCGCCCCGCACTTTCGCTGGAATGTAAAGAAGTTAGACAACTGTTAGCTCAGTGGGATAATCTTTTTATACGGAACAGTGTATTGTGCCGCTGGAGGGTGCAACCTGGCAGGAAGAGAACAGCTCAGTCTGTAGTGCCTTTGTCACTCAGACTACAGTTGCTCAATTACTGTCATGGCCACCGAACTTCAGCACACTTTGGCAGACAACGGACTGAGGCAAAGATTAAGAGTAGATATTACTGGCCTGGTATGACTTTGGACATACGGCGTTGGGTGAAACAATGTCCCCAATGCTGTTTATCAAAGCCTGGACCTGGTATTGGTAAACTACCTCTAAGTCAAGAGCTATTCGGTGTTCGATTTGCCCGGATCGCTGTTGATATCATTAGTGGTTTCAACACGACCCCCCGTGGGAATACCTGTATGATGGTGGTACAGGACTACTATACCAAGTATGTCCAAGTATATCCGTTGGTAAATCATACAGCTGTTACCTGCGCAGAAGCACTTTTCGAGAATTGGATCCTCACGTGGGGAGGTCCTTTAATGCTTCACTCCGACCAGGGTCGTGAGTTTGAATCTCGACTGTGGGCAGAACTGTGTAGTAAAATACACATCTGCAAGACGCATACGAACCCCTACCGACCTCAATCGGATGGTATGGTGGAACGTTTCAATCGGACGTTGATCCAATGTCTCACGACAATGGTTAATGAGCACCGGGATGATTGGGATGAGCACGCTCGCTATATCTCCCATGCTTACAATGCTACCGAACATGCGTCGACGGGCTGTACGCCTAATATGCTCGTAATGGGTGAAGACATAGTCATGCCTAGTGACATGGTCTATGGAGTGCAGGGACACCAGCTCGAGCAACCCTGCACAGTGATGTTTGTTGAGTCACTTCGACAATCATTACGCGAGTCCTATGGAGTAGTAAGGGACAACTTGGAAAAATCTGCTAGTTTGCAGAAGGTGGGCTATGACACGGGCCTTAAACTCCGCCAATTCAAGGTGGGGGATAAGGTCGCGAGATTTAGCACACCAAATTCCAAAGTCAAGACCCTGTACTCCTGGGATGGTCCGCATACGGTTACTATGGTGGTTAGTGAAACTACTGTAGTAATACGGTTGCAAAAAGGGACTCTCACTAAATCACATGTGGCTAGACTCCGACCTTGGTATGGAGTTCCATATATAGATGACGGTGAAGATTCCCTCAGTGCTGGTCGAGTACCAGCACCAACCGACCCTGCGCTACCGAAGATACCGAAGGCAGGACCAACGGTCATACCGTCGGTACCGACGGTAGCGCGCCGAAGGGGTCGTCCTAGGAAATTACCGATTGAACCACAGTCGTGTGTTACCAAGCCCAAGCGCGGTAGGCCTCGTAAAAAAGGGTCAGCTGTGCGTAAAGGACTAACCGTAGGCACCGGTAAACAAAGCAATGTGATACCTCCGGTGTCATCATTGCTGGACATACCGGTACAAGGTCTACGGAGGAGCACACATGTCAGAGAGCGAGATAAAATTGTGTAAACATTTTTTTCTTACCTTGTTGACGACATTTAGCTGCTGGCTTGATTAAATTTCCATGGACAGTTCCGTACTGGGCCGGTGGTCATTGGCCCGGTACTCGATCACCAAAACACAACGAGAAGAGACGGGTTATCCGGTGTGGTTATCCGTTGGAGGTAGAAAAGCACGTGTTCAGGGCGGGTGGCTGGCTTTGCCGATTAGTTCTAAGTATGGGATTAGTTTTGACCACATATTGCTTAGTAACACGCTGCTGTGTATATCCTCTAATGCCGGTATATCATTCCCGGGTTTTCCGGTGGCTCCGCCACGAAAATTGTAAACAACAGTGAGAGTTCCCACCGTCGGATATGCCAGACGTGGGAAGGGCGCTGCCCGCGTCACCTGATCGATTTCTCCCGCCAAATGAGCCGTGAGAAATTGGGTCACCTCGGCGCGTCTTCGAGACGCGACCCCTGATTGGCTGAGAAGCCGGTCAAGGGGCGGGGTCACGGGGGACGGGTGGGGTATATAAGCCCCACAGGCGGCCAGGCTTCTTCAGATCAACACGTTTGCCCGTAGGGTAGCGTGTTGATCAGTGGTGCCTAGGTCTGCCCGGCAGTACCTACACTGTTGTTTACTTGCTGTGCTACTAAAGGCTCGGGTGAGTGAACCGTGAGGTTCACCTACGCCTGAGCTAACAGTATGGCAGCCCGTGTAGATGGCACATGCACGGCCCCGGAGAAGGCTGAGGCCTCCGACGGGGATGACCGAGTTCTCGAGTCTGACACGGAAATGGACACTACCGGTGCTCCAACCGTCGGTCAAGGCTCGGCTTCGGTACCAGCTGAACCTAACCCTGAGGGGTCGGGTGATGTTGTTCCGAAAACAGAACCTGGTCTGGGTGGTAGTAATACCAACCAGGAGGAGAACCCTGCAGGGGGATCTTCTCCGAAACCCGCCGGTGTATTGGCACAAGAACCGACGGTCCCTGATGGTGATTCATCAGACGGGTCCACGGTTCGTGCTAAGACCAAACGGAAGCGGAAGCGTAAGAGGAGGATTGTATCTTCCCCTGAAACTCCTGCTACCGAAGAGGTCGCACCGACTGAGGCAGATAGGCTCAAAGCTGTTGCTGATAGAGTGTCCAAGGCGGAAGCCGAGGGATGGTCTGTCGCAGAAGGCAGAGCCAATCGCCGCCTCCGCGCCAAGGCAGCGCATGTTCGTCTAAACCTGTGTCTCCGTGATGATGACCGGAAGAACCTGAGCCTTTCTGACTTAGTTCAGGAAAATGGCAAAATGGCTCTTCCTGCACCTCACACGACCGAGGGTTCAGACGACAAAGACTGGTTGACAGGTGATTCCCACCCCATTGACTGGTACCTCGTGTACCTCAGGGCAGTGTTGGAAGGGAATAAACCTAACATCCACAGGTCATGCCGTCCCAAGCTGAAATATGCTTGGAAGAACTACGTGCCAGGGGATCCCTGCCCGTATGTTCGCTGTCAGCGCCTGAAGGGGGCTTCGACAGCTGCAAAACGGTGGCCGAACCTGTTCAAGTTCGCCCGTCATTTAGTAGAGAAGCACATGAATGTGCGTCCCTACTTGTACTGTGTGAGTGGGAGTACTAGTACTTCCTGCCCTGAGTACAGTGACGGGGAGCTATTCCGTTGCCAACGGAGGGCTGGTTTGGTAAGGCATCTTTGCGACAATAAGGGCGTTCACAAGCGCACTATTAGTCGTGGAGTTGAGGCTGCACTGAAGGTTTGGGGGTGCCACAAACGTGTAGGGAATCTACAGTATAAGTGGCGAACCAACAAACTTAAACAGTGGAATTACCTCACGGAGGCTGACTGGGAGAGATTGTGTAAGGGCGCCAAGTGCGAACAAACCGATCTCGGGCCAGATACAGAAACTCCGATGCCCACTGTCAGAAAGGATACCCCTCCTAAGAAGAAAGATCTGAAAAGGGGCCGCCAGTCATCCAAAGATGATACCAAAGGTGGACGTGACCGTTCCCGCAGTGAACCTGCGAAGAAACGTGTCGCCACCGCCACGGTAACATCTGAGGTCGACCGTAGCCAAACCGTCGGTACCGTCACGGTATCTTCGGTTGCATTGCCCCCGGTTGCTGATCAACTGCCCAGGCAGGAGAGACAGAAACTGGGTGATGCACTGGCTATTGTTCAGAACTCTTTGGGTGACGAGCAGGCGGGTCAGGTTGCTGCTGACTATGTCAAGCAGTACAAGTGGAGCCAGAAGCAAAAGAAAGCTTCAGCTCCACAGGAGAGTATCTCACCTATCAGTGACGCTGAACAGGTAGAGGTACAACAGCCGGATGGGGCGTCAGCCCAGCCGACTGCTCCACCCCAGCACGGAGCAACCTCTGACCCCGCAAGGGATGACGAGGTGACTCCAGTACCTGAGCACAGGGCTGTTGACGAAGGGCTAGCAGGGTTACCTGTGTTGCCTGGAGACGGTCCTGCTTATGACACTGGATTCTCTGACACTCTAGTCCCCGGATTTGAGTGCTACAGAGCTAAGATGGCTGAAAACGCAAGTAAGCTACTCCAGTTTCAGGTTTCTTTCTTGGAGAAGTCCTACTTTGAGCAGTACAAGTTGCTCAGAGAACAGGCTATCCGGGAAGGGAAAGCTTGGGTTGCTGAACGCACCAGAGTCCTTGCCGAGCGTGAGGCGAGTCTGGAGCAAGATCATGCCCTCTGGAGGGCTACGATCGAACAGCTTGAATCAAGGTTGACAACTTGTGACGCCAAGTTCTTCCGGCAGTTCGGGCTAAAGCTGACAGAGTGGGAGAGAACTGGTTTTCCAGATCTCCAGTCCAGGTTGGGGCTTGCCGCAAGGCCTGCTCCTCCTGTGACCCCGGTACTGTCAGTACACCCACCTAGGTATGAGATGCCATTCTCTTTCATGGCACACTCTACCCGGGTGGTCAGTGGCGGGGAGCCTACTGCGGCGCCGAGTACCCTCTCGGTAGCCCCAGGTGGAGCCCTTCCTCTCCAGGTGGAGGCTGCTGTGGTTTACACCACGGAGGCCCCTACTGGAGGAAGTCCTGATGGGGAAGGAAAGCCATCCGGCGGTGTCCCTATGGACACCTAAGGATGGTCCCCTGTCAGGCCCTCTGGGGTGCACTGTTCCGCCCCTCGGAGGTAAAACTAAACCATCGACGCAGCTACACGCCCCTGGACAACCGAAGCAGACCGACGGTGCTGTCGTGACTTAACCTAGTCACTACTGCCACCACACTGGAAGCAGCCTGATGTCTTCAAACCGTGGTTTACTACTAAGCCACAACCGTCGGTTCTCTACTACTGTCCAGGGCTCCTGATCCTGTGGTCGCATTCTACTATTGTGACCTATGAACTATTATATGGATCATCCTCCTGTGATAATTATTTATAGGGAGGCACGGACCTACCTTTTTATATTTATATTTCACAAGAGATGGAAGTACTATACCGGTACTGGACTCTATCCATCTCTACCACCATAAACTGCTAGGTACTGGAGTACCGCCCCTAATAAGGATGACGATCTATCCCACCTTATTTAGGATACGCTAATATGGATTTTTATATATAAACTTTTCTACGCCAAAGGAAGTGGGAACTGCTATAGTTCCAATTATAAAACTTTTCTTCGCCAAAGGAAGTGAGAGCTATTATAGTTCTATTATTTATGTATAAGGACACTAACTCCACACGGATTCGCACCATTGCTGAATGTAGTAGGTGATGTGTTGAGTTTCCAAGGTAGGTATTTGGTGCCTTTACTTTTAACTGATACTAGTCTAGGACTATCAGTTGGACAGTTTTTATATCATGTGCCTACGGGACTATGGTTTGATACCAAAGACTATATTGTTGATATAAACTGTTATATACATGTTAACCTGGTTGTTCATGTATGTATGCCTGTTGTTACTATGAGTAGAAATGTTACTTGTTGATAAATAGATATACGTGGTATATAATGTATCCAAGAGGTATTATTATTATAAAACCAAGCCTTCCTACATTCTTAAGGGGGGTAGTGTAACGGGTTGACTATAAAGTCTAACTGTTATTGTTGTATATCTATTGTATGTTGTATGATGTAAGACAACACGGTTCTATTGTGTTTAATAACTGTTTTATTCATCTAACTAGTGTCGTCGGTTCGTTACATACACCGACTCCTCTAGTTCGGTTATCTATACGGTAGTGTACCGGTACCACCTTCGGTTACCGTCGGTAGTTGTTACATAAGCATTTTACATAACTAAACCTAACAGGTGGCGCTGCTAGTACGGTCACGTGGCTATGCAGCGCTGTATATAAGACGGCTACTTCTCCATTGGAAGGCAGTCAGGTTTGGGACTGTCGTGACATGACCACCCTGTGCTCACGGGCTTAACTCTATGCTATAGGGTTGCCCCACTGTATTATATATCTGTTCTGATCTTGTATATCCGCTGGTTATACTTGTACTATAATACACAAGAGTTACCTTTACAATAAAGTCGCCGTATATTAAAGTCTAATTTACCTTGTCTGGTTTTTGTACTCAAGTGTTACATACGTAGTAAGAGACCAACTACAGTTTTAACATTTTTAAAATTTGTATAACGTAGTCACATAAGTGCCAGGCTTCGTTAGAACCTAAATTCCCCTTCAGTATTCCACTTCGTTCCATACCTCGGGTAATTACAATTCATAAGACAACATATCTTGTGCAATACAAGTTGAAGTACCACTATTTAAAAAAGAAAATAGCTGGGCATATGTACAGAATCAATTCGATTTTAATTTCCCAGCATTTTCAGTCAAGCTTTAAAGGCAGAGCCTTTAATAGTGCTTACATGTATTTCACAGGTTGTCATTGATTGATCTAAATTACACGAGTAGCATTCGAGAGTGAATTTGAGTGCATGTATTTCTGTAAAAAAAATATTCAATTTGTGTCATTCAATCAGTATGTAGGTTACGCAAGGAAGTTTGTCCATCCAAAGATTGGGACGGAGGCAGCTAAGATAATTCAGGTATGTGGTTACTTAACTCAATGACACTAAATGTGGATATGATGAGTATTCCTTGTCAGACAGTTCCTAAATTAAATAGTTTAATAATTCAGAAAAATTCAGATTTGTCCTTCGTCGATGCTGATCACATTTTATAAACTGGACACTTTATCGGTAGAGTATATTGCATTAAATGTTGTCGTCTTGATACATGAATGTAGTGCGGGCGAGTTACTCATCAGTGATGTATTACTCTTAGGTTAATATACTCTTAAATGGTCGTCAAATGAATAATTGATATAAAGTCTAGAGATTGATGCCGTCATGAAATCACTTTAAATTTTTTTTTTTTTTTTTTTCACTTTAAAGGCGCACTGAACCCACGACGTCATTTGCGTACAAAACTCGGCAGGGCTAGGTCCTCAACTCAGTGCGCCTTTAAATAATTGATACATTTGTACCTTTTGTGATGTACAGGAGTTTTACCTGGACCTGCGCAGGAAGCACCAGACCCAGGACAGTACACCCATCACCACACGGCAACTAGAGTCCCTCATCAGACTCACAGAGGTAACCACCAGCTACATAGAGAGAACTGTTTAAATTTTATGAGATATTCATTCGCGAATTAAATGTTTGACATTTAAATACAGGGCAATTGAGGATTGAACTTGTTTTTTTGAGAAACAAGATTTACCATGCTTAAGTAGTCGAAGCGCCGTGTTTAACAAGACCCATTGAATATGATGTGGCCATTTTCAATGAGCTAAGAAAAAGTTGTTTTTACTTCATTTAATGGCTTGAACTAAAATGGATCGACATTTTCTTGCAGGCGCGGGCGCGTCTTGAGCTGAGAGAGGAGGCCACAGAGCAGGACGCGGCCGACGTGGTGGAAATCATGAAGTACAGGTAACCCACATCTACCTTCTTTTTTTTTTTCTTTTTTTTTTTAGTTTGAAAAGAATTTATTCATTCACATGATATTCGACAACCTCCTGCTCCAGATCCAGCATGTATAAAGTGTTAACCCTTTAATGGCTGCACAATGCCAAAGTCGTCCATTTGTCGTCATGATACACCAATGCACCGCTGGTGAATAGAATGAGAAAAACAAGAAGAAGGAATATTCACATAATAACATAAAGACATTGCCAGTTTATGAAGTCACAAAATATTTCCGAATAATTAATTTAATGTTCAAATATATCAATCAAACTCAGACAGATCATGTACTGAAATGAGTGAATAAATAAATTTAAAAGAAATAAAAAGATGACACTACCTGATTGCTACATATTGTTTCAGCATGGTGGACACGTACATGGATGAGTTTGGCTTCCTGGACTTCCAGCGGTCTCAGCACGGGTCCGGCATGAGCAGCCGCTCCAAGGTACCCCAACACGTCTTACAAATCACAATTCTTTTCTACGGACTGCCTAAATAAGCCGACCCCCTACCCTAAATCCTGTCCTTTTAAAGTTCAACCCCAACTTTAAGAAAACGAATTGAGCAATTTAAACAGGTCTAAGTTATAAATACTGGGATTTTACCTCGGAAACCCCTCTGGGTTCGAGGTTATCCAGGAGAGTGGGAACGAGGCTGGCGCCTGCGCCTAGTCAGTCAACGGGACACGAGTTAGCGGTGCGGATCGTTAGGTGAGTTCAGGGGCCTAAAAGCCCCGATTTAATGTGTTTTAGCCCCATTTAGGGGTTATAATTTAGGGGCAGTTTATGCCCAACATGGAGTTGGTGACATTTGTACTATTTTGTAATGTAGTTACAGTCACTAATCTCATTTTATCTCGATTGTTTCGCAGCGTTCTCACTGGACACGCCGCCGAAGCACGCCATTGCTGTTAGCTCTGGGCGCTAGACTGATTCACATCATGTCGACACGAGAAACTGAAAGGAGGAAGAGAGGAAAGAAGGATGATAAGGATAAAGATAACGATAAAGATAAAGATTTGGATCTGGAATCGGTAGCATCGTCTGGCAATAACGACGAAGAGCAGACGACATTGGCCGGGGCGGAGCCCGGCCTGTCAATCAACGGGGTGACGCACGTGCCGAAGCCAGGCGGGTCAGGCATTGGCCAGCCCTCTGCGCCAATCACAGAGCAGCCAGCGGCCACGCAGGCGGCCATCTTGGCGCAGGCCAGTTTGTTTCAACAACAACAACAAATGGCGGCTTCGTTCAATCCGTGGTCCTTCATGATGAACAACATGAACGGTATGTTTAACCCACAGTTTAACCAGCCCCAGTTTAGTCAGCCCATGCAGGGTAATTGGGGTGATGGTTGGCAGGGTTGGGGACAACAACAGTCGGGTTGGGAGCCTCCGGCGGAGGTCCCAGTCAAGAAGGGGGACGCCTTAGCTTCGGTGCTGTCAAAGCAGCACAATATCTCTGACGAGGAATCTGACGGCGAGTCGACAGGGGTGAAAGATGCCTCTCAGGCTGAAGCCAAAGCTCTACCGGTGTTAAAGCCGGGGGCTATGGCAGAGGCGATCAAAGAGCAAGAACAGAAGGTGGCCAAGGTGGATTTAGCTGAGGCAGTTAATCCACATATCTCAGGCGCGATTGATAGGTACCTTGATGAACCTTTTGATCAGAAAACTCTGGATGCTCAGACAGCACGCTTCCCAGGTGTAAAGAATATCCCCAGATTAGTACGTCAGTGGACGGACGAGGAAATCTTCATGACGTTGCCTACAGTACTTAAGACCTTAGATAAACAGTTGCAGAAACACCAGGAGGGCATATTGGCGGCGGTGTCGGCCTTCCTACCGGTAACACATGAGATGGTGGAAAGAGGGCATACTGACAAGGACCTCGACACTCACAGTGACAGTGTGATTGGGGGCCTACATACCCTGATCATGGCCCATAATGCAATCTCTCACCAGAGACGGGAGATGCACAAGCCTTATATGAAACCCGACTTTGCTAGGGAAATAGCTAAGATGAAGAAGGAGGACATGGATCCTAAATGGCTATATGGTAAAGGGGTAGCTGATGCAGTCACCCAGTGTGACAAAGTACGCAAGGCCTCTAGAGGTGCTATGAAGGAGAACAATGATCAGGGCAAGAAGCACGGAGGTCAACATGGGGGTCAACCACCCAACAAGAAGCACAAGTCTGGGGGAAATAAACCTCAGATCAGACCGGGAGGTCCTAATAACTTTGGGAACTTTCATTATGCAAACCAGAATGGGCCGGTGTTCAGCACTCCGTTCGGCCCAGGGTACAATGCAGCCTACAACCAGATGTTCCAGCAACAGAACTTCAGGCCGAGGCACCCTGGTCAGCGCTACAGACAGCCTAGGCCGCCAGCACAGGCCCAGGGAAACCCGAACCAGGGTTTTCACAAGAAGAGCAACAAGTAGGACAGGTGGGTTGCTCTTTTATGAACACTGTCAGTAACTTTCAAGCAGGGAATACTTCTAACTTTGTAGAGCAATGGGGAAGTTACACTAGAGATCCATGGGTACTGGGACAGGTTCAGGGAGTTACAATACCTTTTGTAGGCCCTACAGGGGACAAGAGTGCTAAATACCCACTGTCGTTTGATGAACATGAGTGTGAGATAGTTGATGCAGAGGTAGCGAAGTTGTTAAAGAAGGGAGTCATTGTAAAATCACTACATGAAGAGGATCAGGTAGTGTCTAACATTTTCCTTCGCCCAAAGAAAAGTGGGGAATACCGTATGGTTTTAGACTTGTCAAATTTAAACAAGGTAGTAGAGTATGAACATTTCAAGATGACATCTTTAAAGACTGCTTTGGAATTAATGAGACAAGATGCCTGGGTTGCATCAGTGGACCTCAGAGACGCCTACTACACTATTCCAATTCATGGGGAGTATAGGAGGTACCTAAAATTCAGTTGGAGGGGACAGCTGTACCACTTCACAGCGTTACCCAATGGGTTGGCGTGTGCACCTAGGTTTTTCACCAAGATGCTCACGCCAATCTTCGCTGAGCTCAGGAAGAGAGGAAATGAGTGTTTCTTTTATATAGACGACTCCTTCATCATAGCTGACTCAGAGGAAAAGTGTAGGGAGTCGGTGATGGAGCTGGCTCAAGCTCTAGATTCCCTGGGGTTTGTGATACATGAGGAGAAGTCAGTACTAAAACCTCAACAATCAATTGAATTCTTAGGATTCACATTGGACTCTAGAGACATGACTGTGAGACTGACACAGGACAAGGTGGATAAATTCCATAGAGCTGCTTGGGGGGTGTTATTGAAGAGAAGCCCATCTATCAGGGAAGTAGCAGGCTTGATAGGACTCATGGTAGCCTACACACCAGGCATTGATTATGGAGGGGCCCACCTGAAAATTCTAGAGAGAGAGAAAAATGAGGCATTGAAGAGGTGTGCAGGAAATTTTGATGCATTAACTAGAATATCCACAGAGGCACAAAGGGAAATTTTTTGGTGGTTGGAAAATATCCCAGTGGGAATAAGAAAGATCAGACAAGCGCTGCAGCAAATCATTGTGATCACTGATGCCTCGGAAGCAGGATGGGGGGCACACAGGGGCCCTACCACCGCTGGGGGTAGATTCAGTAGGGAGGAATTGCCAGACCACATTAACGTTAAAGAATTATGGGCCATTCTTTATGGGTTGCAGGCACTTGTCCCAGAAATGGGGGAAGAGATCAGGTTGTTGACGGACAACACAACAGCCCTGGCGTATGTCAAACACATGGGGGGTGTCACCTCCCCCCAGTGTAACCAGGTAGCAAAGCTTATTTGGGAATGGGCAGAGGAGAACCAGAATTGGTTAACAATAGCACACATACCCGGGGTGGAGAACGGGTTAGCGGATTATAAGTCAAGGAACTTTAATGATGACACTGAATGGGAAGTATCAGACAAGATCTTTGAAAAAATCTGCAGAGTATTGGGCAAGCCAGAGGTGGATTTGTTTGCCTCCAGGTTGAACCATAAACTCCCATGTTTTGTTTCTTGGAGCCCTGACCCGGGGGCCTGGAAACATGATGCATTCAGTTTCCCATGGACTGATCATGACTTCTTTCTATTTCCACCTTTCAGTTTGGTGGGGAAGGTGCTTCAGCGGGCGCTGCAGACAGGCACAAGAGGAATCATCCTAGTACCGGACTGGTCGGGGCAACCATGGTATTCCAGACTCATGAACCTGGGAGGCAAGAGACTGAGATTCCGCAAAGGAAGGCACAATCTGCTAAACCAAGGTCAACCCAGAAATCAGGAAGCCATGCACAGCTGCCCTCTAATCGCTGTCAGACTGCAGTAAAGAACTGTGGGGGGATGCCTTTTATTGCACAGAGGTTACTTAGAGAAGGTTATACACAGGATACGGTAGATCTAATAATGTTATCATTCAGATCGTCCACTAAAGCCCAGTACACTGTGTACCTGAAGAAATGGGCCTTCTTTTGCCTTAGAAATAAAGTATCCGTCATGAATGCGTCAGTACAACAGGGTTGTCAATTTTTAACTGAATTGGTGAACAAGGGTTTGAAATATTCGGCCATAAACTCTGCTAGATCGGCATTGTCAGCCTTGCTCCCGAAGATTGGTGGTAAAACCTTTGGAAGTATACAGGAAGTCACTTTGGTATGTCGGGGAGCCAGCGTAAAGAACCCCTCTGGGGGTAGATACGCTGGCTTCTGGGATGTTACATGTGTGTTGGAACTATTCCAGGAATGGGGTGACAACCGACAACTGCCACTGAAGTTACTATCATTTAAAACGACCATGCTCTTATTGTTGGTAACGGCCCACAGGGGTCAAACAATCTTGAACCTATCCTTGGAAGGAGCAGTGATTGAGGCAAAAGAAATTACTTTCTATATGAACACGTTGCTAAAGCATAACCGTCCGGGTGACACGCTGGATGTCATTACGGTACATTCATTTGATGATGATGTTGATGTTTGTGTTGTTAAAGCGCTACATATGTACATAAAGCGCACAAAGAAGTTGAGATCTGAGGATCCGGTGGAGAGTAAGAATTCACAGTTGTTGTTAAACCACATGTCCCCATACGGACCGATTTCTAGGGACACATTGTCCCATTGGACGCTGGGAGTGTTAGACCTAGCAGGTGTCAATGTAACCAAATTTGGTAGAAAGAAGTTTGGAGCACACTCCACGAGGGGGGCTAGTACATCAAAGGCTAAGGCCTTGGGGGTGCCCCTTAATATGATTATGAAAAGGGCTGGCTGGAGGAATGCCTCCAGTTTTGCTAAGTTTTATGATAAACCTATAGAGCAGGACCCTCAAGTTTTTGGTCAAGCTATTCTAAAGGAGGCTCTTCGAGAGAAAGAAAAGTCCAAGAAGAGGAAGAAGAGTAAGAGATGAGTTGTTCATACCGGTGAGATCTGACATGTGTATGCAGGTCTACGGGTTTAATATGTTTACTGTTGATGTTTTGAAGGTTAAAAATGAACTCAAGATGGATTTTATGTGTTGATAATAAAACCTGAACGTTCGTTAAACCGTACTCGTCTCCAGTTTGTACAGCAGATAGAATTTGGATGGGTTACAAATTTATCTGAGTGCTATAATACTTAAATGGGATTGATAAAACAGAGGATGCTCTGAAGTCTCCTGGATAACCTCGAACCCAGAGGGGTTTCCGAGGTAAAATTGTGAAATTAAATGAGACTTACCGGGGTAAGGCGAAATTTGATTATAATTTTGCCGAGGGAACCCCGTGGGGTTCAGGGTATACAGGCCCACCCTCCCGACCCTGTTCCTCGAGGTGCAGGAGATAACAAATTTTGTTCTGTACTAATTCAGATTTCGAGGGGGAAATCTGGAAGGGGACAGCATATTTAATCCCACAAATTTTTTGACTTGTTTCATAAATGATTTAAGTATTTAGCCTCTAAATCCTGACTAGGCGCAGGCGCCAGCCTCGTTCCCACTCTCCTGTATACCCTGAACCCCACGGGGTTCCCTCGGCAAAATTATAATCAAATTTCGCCTTACCCCGGTAAGTCTCATTTAATTTCACAATTAATAGCTGTCTTTGACAAGCCGACCCACCACTTTTAAGAAAGATATGAGCTGGGTTATGCTTAAAATTCTAAAATTTTCTCGGGTTATAATAAAACGCATTAAGGTAGTAAGTACACGTGCAACATTTTCGGTAGCTTATTTAATTTGGTTAGATATTTTAACCGTAAGGGGGTACACATAGTTTGACAACAGCTTAAACTAAATTTTCGAAGTGGGATCCGCTTTGTGCATTGCTTGTAAATCCAATATACATGTATCTCTTCACCTTGTTAGGCTAAGAAGTTGGTGGCGCTCCTACAGAAGATCTCAGAACAGACATACAACGCGCTCTTCACCGTCCAGGACATGCGCCAGATAGCACAAGTAAGTCCAGTAAATTGACGTGGTATTTATTCAGCTGTGCCCCTCTTTGGCATAGATTGATAAGATGTATAGAGGGCTTAAATAAACAATGTATTAAAGAGTATGGCAGTTCTATGAACTTCTATCATTCTATGAACTTCTATCAGTTAACATCATGAAAAATTAAAAATGTGTTATCCCAGTACATATATTTCACATGACATGAACAGTTCATTTCTATTAAGAAAAAGAAGTTGTTAATGACAAGTGACGAGTTAGTCCCCCTTGTCGGTAATGTGTTGTTTTTTTGTTCACAGGAAGCTAACATCCAGGTCCCTAACTTTGAGGACTTTGTGTCTTCCCTCAACAACCAAGGATACCTCCTGAAGAAAGGTCCGCGTGTGTTCCAGCTACAAACTGCCAACTTGTAACCCTGTGATCAGCCATGTCCATGGCATTAACCCTGTACGGGCAGCATGATATGCCTTATTGTTCATGTTTTGTTAAGATGCACGAGTAACTTGCCAGCACTGAATTGGTACGCCATACCGACTCTCCGGGAGTATATCAACTCCGTATGGTCATCATAGATGACTCCCGAGGGCTGCAATTATGCATCATGATGACAAAGACGTGATAGTGCAGTAAAGTTTTGCTGCCACTAACTAAGAGAGTTATAACAAACTAATGGAGAAAGCTGTTTTAACATTATTAGATACCCATGAAGTGATGTGGGCACACATACATGTCGATTTATTGAGAAGAATAAAAAATGTTACTGTTATTGTTTATGTTGTGTTGACTGCGTTATTAACAAGGCATGAGAGAACGTTGATCACAATTGCCACCCAGTTTGCTGGCATGCACATCAACTTCCACTGACGGATCAACGGGTCTTAGCAATTCAGAAATTATTATTTACCCCTACGTCTCCCCAGGGCTGCAATTATGCATCATGATGAGGAAGACGTGATAGTGCAGTAAAGTTTTGCTACCGCTAAGAGAGTTATAAACAAACATATTTATCTTTATTACAGAGACCTGTTTTAACATTATTAGATACCCAGGAAGTGATGTGGATGTCGATTTCTTGTGAAAAATAAAAATGCTCCTGTTATTGTTTACATTGTGCTGAATATGCCTGAGAGAATGTTAATTTTACCTCGTGCTACCTTAAAGTGTTCCGGAAGCACACGAGAAGGAAGAGCGCATGCGCGTGTGACGTCAGTTCGTGACGAGTGATTTTCAAGTTGTGACGGACGGTAAGTAGAGCGCTCTTAAAATAAGTTTTTTCGGTATTTTAAAGATATAAATTTGGGTCTTAAAAGGTCATCGTGGATGGCTTAGATATATAGACCATGTTGATATAAATTTGGATATATCTAAATAGATTTTTAATACGTTTTTTCGTATTTGTTCTGACAGGCGATCGTCCTCGGAGACGCTGGCCAAAAAGAACTAAAGTTTACACAAGCCGCGGGTTGCAAACTCATAATGGCGAGTGGAGATAAGACAATTCCGATTGAGGAAGTTAATATAGAAGTAGCCACTTCAGCTCTGACTCCTAAAAAAGCGGCAGAGCTTAAAACTAAAGCAAAAGATTTGGCGAAGAAAGTGGCGAAGAAGTCGTCGAAAGCAGCCGACATTCGAGACGTGGTCTCCGGGCAAAAATCTGACCAATCACAGGCCAAGCCGAAGGCGCCAAGTAAGAAATTAGCATATTCCCCGAAGCGGGCCGACCAATCACAGCCGGGAGCTGAGACGCTCGGAAACCCGAAGGGCGCCGAAGAGGCCCCGAAGCGGCCTGCGGAGACTCACCCGAAGCCGAGAGAGATTAATGGCGATCGACAACCGCTGTTCGACATCTTCGGACAGCAGAACTATCAGCAGCAGCAATATGCGCAGAATTATTACACTCCGCAATATCAAGGCATGACATTTGGAGGATACCCAATGCAGATGCCGTATATGGAGGGTATGTACGGAAATTACGATCAAGTTAACGATGAAAACCAACCGATTGACGGGTGGTATCAAGATGTTGACGGCAGCGAAGGCGGGTCAGGCCGACAACAACCCAACGAGCATGCCATCTCGGATGCAGACTCGAGTGAGGATGATACTACGGGGTTTCTGCAACAAGTGCCAGACCCTACGGTTCAGATTCAGACTCAGCCCCAGCTTCAGTCACAGCCCCAGCCTCAGCCCCAGCCCGAGCAGTTGGAGGAGGGGGGCATGGCAAGTAGGATTAAAGCCAACGTAAAGCGTAGGGAGCATGATCCAACAGTAGGTAGGGATACCAACGTGCATTTTGCCTCCATGATGAATAGTCTATTTATAGATTCATTTGACGAGAAGACCTATGACGCTCTGTTGATGAAACACCCGAGGATCAAAAACATTCCTAAATTAGTAACCCAGCGTACGAACGATGAGATTTATTCGGGACTTACTCCCCAAGCTAAAACAGGGGATAAAGATCTTCAGAAGTTGCAGAATGGTATTGCCGCTGCAATCTCGGCATTTACCCCTACGGCGGAATTAATACTGAGCAAGGGTAAGAAGGATCCTGAGCTGGACGCTACATCAGACGCCTTCACAGATGGGCTAGAGATTCTGGTACACACTTCACTGGGTCTCATTGAGAGACGTAAGTCAATAGCAAAGCCGTGCATTCAAGGAGAATTCGCTAAAGTAGTCATCAGAGAAGCTAGGGAGAACAAAGAGTGCAAAGATCTCTATGGGGAGAATGTGGCCGAGGCGGTAAGAAAAGCAGAAGTGTCAAAGAAACTCTCTGAGAAAGTGATGAAGAGGAAGGCAGAGAGCCAGTCCGGCCATCATCAGAAAAAGAAACAGAAGTTCAACAACACTCCTAAGCAGGGCGGACCCTTCGGAGGCTTCCACTACGGCCCTAGAGGAGGTCAGCAGGGAGGCTACAGACCTCAGTTCAGAGCCCCTAACCCCTTCTGGAACCAGCAGTACCAGAACTATGGGAACCAACAGCAGGGCTGGAGGCCTCGCTACCCATATAACAACCAGAACCAGGGCTTCCGCCAGAGGGCTCCCGGCCCACCTAACGCCAACAAGAAGCCTTTTGGCAAAAGGAGCGCTTAATTGCGCAGGTAGGTGCTCCTTTTATCAATACTGCCAGTAATTTCCAAGCAGGTAACATAACTAGATTTGTAGATGAATGGACAAAATACACCTCTGATCCATGGGTCCTGTCTCAAGTGGCAGGTGTGACCATCCCTTTTCTAGAAGAACCCTATCAAAGCAGAATTCCTTGGCCTTTGGATTTAAAGGCTGAGGAAAAAGCTGCGATGACAGGTGAACTAGAGGGGTTACTAGTTAAAGGGGTCATCACAGAAGTGGAGCATGAAGAGGGAGAGTTCATTTCTAATGTATTTCTTAGACCTAAACCAAATGGACAATTTAGACTTGTACTAGATTTAACCAGGTTAAACAAGAAAGTAGAATATGAACATTTCAAAATGACTTCATTGTTCACTGCTATGCTCATGTTAAGACCAGGAGCATTCATGGCCTCAGTTGACCTGAAAGATGCTTATTATAGTGTAGGAATCCAACAAGAGTACAAAAAGCTGTTGAGATTCCAATGGGAAGGCAGACTCTTTCAGTTTGAAGCAGTTCCAAATGGTCTAGCCTGTGCCCCAAGATTTTTTACGAAAATCTTGACTCCAATCTATGCATCCCTCAGAAAACTAGGACATGAGTGTTTCTTCTATATTGATGACTCGTTTATCATTGCAGACACCGAGGAAGAGTGTAGATACTCTGCAGAATTGCTAGCTACCACTTTAGACAGTCTAGGCTTTGTCATACATGAGAAGAAATCAGTTTTGGAACCATCCCAAAAACTGACTTTCTTAGGGTTTGAATTAGACTCAGTAGATATGGTAGTCAGGCCTACCCCTGAGAAGAGGGAAAAGTTTGATAGAGTAGCTAGAGAAATCTTAGAGCTGGAGGAGGTCTCCATCAGAGAAATAGCAGGTCTGGTAGGCCTAATGATTGCCTATGCAGTAGCATTAGACTTTGGGGCAGCCCATATCAAACTCTTGGAAATAGAGAAAAATGTGGCTCTTAAAGCAAACAAAGGTAACTTTGATGCTACAATGACTCTGTCTGACAGAGTCAAGGTGGACATTCAATGGTGGATAGACCATCTCCCCTCGGGGGAGAGAATTATAGACAAGGGGGACCCTACTCTAGAGGTTTTCACTGATGCCTCAGGTGAAGGTTGGGGTGCCCACAAGGGCACAAAAACAGCCGGAGGCAGATTTATAGGAGAGGAATTGGAGGAGCATATTAATATAAAAGAATTAGTAGCTATCCTTTTTGGTCTTCAAAGTCTGGTCAGACAGAAGAGTAAACACATCCAGATTATGACAGACAATACCACTGCATTGGCCTATGTCAAAAACATGGGGGGAGTAAAGTCACCCGCATGTAATGAGATATCCAGATGGATATGGGACTGGGCTGAAGAGAAAGGTAACTGGCTATCAATAGCACATGTACCAGGGGTGGACAATGTCTTAGCAGACTACAAGTCCAGAAATTTCTCAGATGACTTAGAATGGGAATTAAATCAAAAGTTGTTCCAAAAAGTCTGCAAGATTTTCGGCACACCAGAAGTGGATCTGTTTGCTTCAAGAATAAACAGAAAAATTGAGAAATATGTGTCCCTGAACTATGAGCCAGACTCATGGAAAATTGATGCTTTCACATTCAATTGGACTAATATGTTTTCTTATGCTTTTCCACCTTTCAGCGTCGTGGGCCATGTGCTACGCAAGGCGCTGCAGGATGGGGGTCGAATCCTCTTGATCGTCCCCGACTGGCCTACACAGTGGTGGTACACCCGTCTACTACGCGCAGCTACACGCAGAATCAGGTTCCGCCCACATCAGGGCAATCTGAAGGCACATGGCAAACCTCGACAGCACATGCAGAAGACACCACTGCTCGCGTGTCTACTGGAGTGAATAGGGAACTGTATAAAGTTGATAAGAATGATCTGCCCTTTATTGGCCAAAAACTGTTAGATAAAGGGGTGGATGAGGAAACTGTTAGGTTCATCATGAATGCATGGCGTAACTCATCTAAGTCTACATATAAAACCTATCTTAGGAAGTGGGCTAACTACTGTATTGAAGAGGGTGTGAGTGTCTTAAAACCTACTCTACCTCAGGCACTGAAATTTCTTAGACTACTTCATAACCGCGGCTGCGGTTACTCTGCCCTGAACACCGCGCGCTGCGCACTGAGCCTGATATTGGATAAGTACGACGGACACGACTTCGGAAAGCATCCTACAGTGTGTTTTCTTGTTAAGGCAGGCTATGAAATGCGACCTCCAGCACCAAGGTATGAGACCTTCTGGGATGTCAAAGAGGTCCTACGCCTCTTTAAGGACTGGGGTCCTAACAAGGAACTTGACTTTAAGCGGCTCACTAAGAAGCTAGTTATGATGCTGCTGCTAACATCAGGCCAAAGGGGTCAAACCATTCTTAAGATGGTTCTAAAAGGTATGACCAGCGACGACGACACAGGTTTCGTCTTCAGATTTCAGGAGCTCCTTAAACATAATAGATTGGGGGATCCATTAAATGTTCTTAAACTAGTACCGTTCAATACCTGTAAGAGACTCTGCGTGGTTAACACTTTAAAGGTGTATCTCAAAAAGTCCAAGGACTTCAGGTCAAACCCAGAGGGGTCCCTCCTGCTGACAACGGTCCCCCCTTTCCACCCTCCATCGAGAGACACCATCTCTCGATGGACGGTGGAAATTCTTCACCTGGCGGGGATCGACACCACCAGATTCAAGGGCCACAGCACCCGGGGAGCAACAACATCTGCTGCTCGGGTGCTGGGAGTGCCCTTGAATAAGATAATGCGTAGTGCCTCGTGGAGGAACGCAGCGTCCTTCGCGAGGCACTACAACAAAGAGGTGGAGCACGATAGTGCTGACATGGCCCATGGGATATTACAGCAAGTGGCTCAGGAATAGAGCGACTTGCTGTAATATCCTGGGGGTCGGTACATAATTACTATGTCACCATGTTACTAGGTCTTAAAATTGTGTTCAAGACCACAGATGTGTTCATTATGAGAACAGCATGATAAAATGTAAAATGTTAATTAATTATTATAATTATAGAGAATGGGTCTTAATAAATTAATTAAGACTAGGAATGCTCATAATATGTGTATTATGAAATATAGAAAATGGATTATTTGTTGTTAAAAATCCAAGAAAAACAGTTAATGTTTACCCTGTTATAAAGTTGCTATCAGCTGAAGGGAGTCTACTTAGCACAAATGAAGAATAGTTTAAAGGCTCAAAAGAAATAAAGTTGAAAGTATGTTAAAGAAGTGGTTGTTTCACTTTGTGTAAAAAAAAAAAAAAAAAAAAAAAAAGACTATTATTATGGAAGTCCAGAAAGTAAAAATTTTGTGGGAGGTTCACAGCTTATTCTATGGAATAAAGTGGAGGGATTAAATGGTTCCGGACTTAACAAATATTTTGACTATCTGTATTGATAGGAATGAAGAAGCTTAAAGTTGCTCTAAACTTCTCGTGTGCTTCCGGAACACTTTAAGGTAGCACGAGGTAAAATATTGGGATTAAAGTGAGCTTACCTGTAAGTGAACTTTGATTACTATTTTACCGAGGGCAACCTGTAGTGTTGCGGAGAGTACACGCCCTACCCGCCTCACCCTTTAAAATTCTAAATTTAAGAATTTTGGCGGTGTACTCATTAGTTGAGTAGTTTATTTGGTGACTACAGGTTGCCTCGAATTAATTAAGTAGGGCAGGTAAGCGCTAATGAATATTTTATTAAGTTAGTGTTCCTTAATTAATTGTTAAGCTTCTTCATTCTCTATCGCTCTGAATACTGACGTCACACGCGCATGCACTCTTCCTTCTCGTGTACTCTCCGCAACACTACAGGTTGCCCTCGGTAAAATAGTAATCAAAGTTCACTTACAGGTAAGCTCACTTTAATCCCAATATTAAAATAGCCACCCAGTATGCTGGCATGCAGATCCATTCCACTGACGGGTCACCTGGTACCGGTATTGCAATTTAGAAATTATTATTTCCCCCCTAGACAGATATTAGCCTACACTGCGCCAATACCTAATCAAACACTGCTCTTAACTCTCTCCTTTGGACTTTAATATTAGTGAAAAGACTACAATTAAAGGCTCTGCTACTTTAATCGAGAAAACATTACAAGTTAAAACCTAGAAGGGGGAACGGGGGAAAAAATTACGAAATGTTCCTTCACTGTCCTATATCTGCTGGTACTACCTACATTTCTATTTAGGCCTACTAAACATTGTCCATTCAGAAAGTGTGTGGTCAGAAAGACTAATTGACTCATTTTTGGCGTGATGTATGGTTGAATATGGCAAACTGGAGATTAAGAGGGTGTGGCCCTGTGTGGCGGGAAACTAACTTGACTGCCGGATAACTTCCTGCTGCCACAGCGAGACTCGGGACTGTGACGTCATGATTGAAAACAAAGATGGCCGCTGAATGTTTTCATCAAGAACGTGGTGTTTATTTTTATCAGTGACAGAGCCATTCTCTGCTGAGTTTGAATACTATAACAGATCAAGATGCCGTGGTACTTTCCATGGTCAGATTCTATCAAGAAGCGAGCGTGTAGATACCTCTTACAACACTATTTAGGACACTTTCTCAAGGAAAAGCTAACTCTAGATCAGCTGAGTGTCAACCTCTACGATGGGACGGGAACCATTCAAGATGTTTTGCTTGACGTGCTGGTAAGTTTTTGCTGCGCATAAATCTGAATAACATTGTGCTGAATCATCCAGTCAAAATGTAGCAAGGTAGATGTGTATTGAAGCCGTGACAGGTGAAATAAATTGCACAACCTAAATCTGACAGCTAGTTTCTGTTCTTCAAGTTAGGTCATCAACCGTCCCAGTTTCGGGTCACCAGTCTGACTCTGAGTTGTTTATGTTGCCATTGTCCCGACTCTGTGACTGTGAGTCTGTCTCTGGCCAGCGATCCACACCATAGTGGATCCTTCCTTTTTGTGGTTAACTGGTATTGGTAGGCTAGGGCAGGTTAGGCGATGTCTTAGCAACCTTCTGGCTATGATAGCAGGCGATTTAACTTAGTCTGCCAAGTACAGTACACAACGTCAGGGCCCCAGACGGGGGGATGCTGTGTCACTTGTCGATTTTAAGAAATGCCAATGTCCCTTGTCCATTTTAAGATAAGGGGCTTGTCCCTTGTCACTAACACTGTAAAACTGTCACTAGGCCTCATGTCACTTGTCGATTTTAAGAAATGCCCATGTCATTTGTCGATTCTAATAAATAGGTCTTGTCCCTTGTCACTAGGGTCATGTCGATTTGTCGATTTTACCCATCTGGGGCCCTAACGTCAACAACAACAACAAAAGATCCTTTCTCAGTTTCTGACGTTTGTGACTGTCACTTTGCCTTGCCTTGCCCTTGATTTGGATAAGACCAGGAACTGGGTGTTAAGTTAATTGTCACTGTTGGTTTATAAAAGATAGATAGGATAAATTCATAGTATTTAAGATTTAGTATCAATTCAATTCAAAACTTTATTTCTGACTCAGTTGAAAAAAAAAGGTCCATAGGCATAGCCTATAAGGGTATAGCAGTGTAGGGGCTAGGGTTTATATGGGGTTTATATGAGGGGTTCTGTTGGATGCTGTGTTGCGAACTCTGTCCGAACCCTTCAGCCCGACGGCAGGTGGCAGCACCTGCCCCGGGCTTGGGGTATGGACAGAGGTCGCTATAGGCTTCCGGTCTGCGTGTGCGCGCGCAGGCTGGCTGCCTATATATAGCCGGCATCCGATGGGACTCATCGGTCACCCTGGATCCACGCTAGGACAGAGGCCCTGTGATCGTATTGGCTACGAGCCTACTAACCTGCTCCGAACTCTATAGGGAGGTCACATTGATATAGCTTTGCCTGTCTAGGTTTCTGAATAAACCTGTGATTCGCAACCTGTACACTTGATGTGAACTGTGTTGACTTTGGTTCTTTACTTAATAATACGACAATATTATAAAGGACAAAGTATCGTTTATTACAGCAGTATAGTGACTATAGATGGGTTAAAATTCGACACGACCGACACGGCGACACAGCCCTTTTAAAATCTGACACGGGCAACACGGCCCTTTTAAAATGCGACGGACACAGTCAAATAGGGCATAATGCACTAGATAAAAACTGACACGGCAACACGCCACCTTGGCTAAAATCTGACACGGCGACACGGCCAAAAAGCTAGGCAGTAGGCACCCATGTATAGTCACAGTATAGTATAGTATAGGGTACAAAAACATTCATGTCATAATTGACATAAAGATACAGACAGCCTACAATTATGGGATGTCAAAGTGTATATCTTGATACCAGAATCTCCAGATATGTGAAGTGTACTGAGTATCATTTGTGGGATCCACCATGTTTTTGATTAACTTATTGACTCAGGGTTACCACCCTGAGTATTATGCGACGCCTCATGAGGGGTTGCATCAAGATAGTGAAAGTTCAATTTCACATGTCAATTATAACATGAAATACTACTTAAATCAATCCCAAAACTTAACAATAGACAGACTGAACACTCACCTACATATATCAATAACAAACATTACCGAAATCCTGCTGTAACCATGTGAAAACTTGAAAATAAAAAAGGTCACAAAATAACACAAAAATGTGCAATGGAGAAATTAAACTCTTAAGTACAGGAATCCATTTTCGTCTACATTACAGTCCACACAACTCCAGTGTTAAATCAATGGCAGGTATCTTGTAATACTAGGTGAGACGTTTTTTGTAAGACCTTTTTTAGATATTTCTCTTCAAGTATCTTGAATTATCTTGAATTACTTTAATGTGTGGACAGATACAGTAAAACTTTGTTACATATGACATATGGGGAGGAGGAAGAGGACAGGGGTGGGGGGACTGTCATGGCTTCCCCCTGTGGTGTGGCCCGGCCAGAGGGGGGCGGGGAGGTTAGGTTAGGAGTTGGGAGTGTACTGGAGAAGGGAGGGGGCGGGGGAGGGGGGGGGCGGGGGGGGGGGGGGAGGGCTCAGCTGAAGCTGACATGTGATAGCATACTAGCATGATATGAGGGTAGTTTTGACCCAGCAATACGTTTCTGCTCTCGGAATTGACAAATAATTCATTGTTCCTGAAATAATTTTAACGATTTAGTCTTTCAGTCAATCAATTTAATCACTTTATCACCCTTACCCTGAGACATTTGTGATGTTAATCACACGTTCAATCTTTTTCTGACCCTGTCTGTTGACATATATAGCTGTAAACTAATCTAATTGTAGCAACACAGATGTCATGCTGATAAAGAGCAAACAGCGAAAGCTTCTCCAGCACCAGCATATCTCGGTATTCCAAGCAACATTCGCAGGGCATCATTGTATGCCTGCGTATCGAAGCCATAATATATTTGCACCACAACTGGGCTGTGTACAAAGGTGTACAGTAGGCTCTAAACAGTTTGACTATCTTTACCCCCACACTGCACATGTGTTAATGCAATATCATTATAAATTGAATCACATGATCGAATTTTGGTATGAGGACATTCAATCTTGTTGAGGGGCATAATGAATACCAGGTAAATGTAATGTGAGCTATTAAATTATAGTTATCAATATTTAAAAAGGAATAGCTCACTCATCAGCTCACTCATCATCATTATCATCATCATCATCATCATCATCAGGTAATGAGGGGATGTCCTCACAATTAGTCAGGATGATGAATTTATTTAAACATGTTTAGTATCTTTCGACTCAGTCAGCCGGATCGGCGGTTGTTATTAGTTAGTGATGGTGTTCGCTCATGAAAGAGGTCTATCCTTTAATTGGGTTAAAAGTGGGCTGGGATCCAATAAAAGCATCATGTTCTTGGGCATAAAACGATTCTAAGCCACCAACTGATCACTCTTAAATAGATTGTACTGGTAAATACTGAGCCATATATCTGAGACAGCTAAGACCTTGCAGGCCCCTGCAGGGTCTGGCTTTGGACATAGGCACATGCATGATACTTTCAGAAGATCTCACCCTCTTACACGTTACATACGTTTTTTTTTAAAAGACCTCCAAAGGTTAGGCAAATTCAGGGGCATAGTATGTAGGCGTATATTACAAATTAGTATGTCTGTTCAATATACTGGGTCTGATTGTCATGTTTCGATGGAAAGAGAAAATTAAATGGCTGATTAACCAGGCCTGCATAACAAAGAGTGATTGAATGATTTTGCCATGTGTTCCCAGCCTGCTGCACGCATGTTAAGTTAACCCTTTAAGGATGGCATGTCACTCAAAGATGACATTTGTCGTGATGATGCACCAATGCAACCCTGGTTAGTAACTCACCACTGCTGTAGTGTATTTGTGCATCATGCAGGAGTGTCTCAACCCCTAGGACTGGCATAATGCTTGAATGCAGCACTGACAAGTTACTAGCCATGGCTGCATTCATGCATCATGACGACAAAGGGCATGATGCTTTAAGGCATTATGCCATTCTTAAAGGGTTAACCAGGTCACCTAACCTGATTATAAGGTGACCGGGTCATGACCTGACTGATACTCCTCAGCTGTACCGTGGCAAGGTGCCACCGAGCAAAGTCAATACCAGTCCCAATACCTAGCACGAGCAAGTGTAGGAAATTCAAGAATACTACTGTAAATTTATATCAATATTTAAATTTTTCATGCGTATAAATTTTCGTGGATTTGCTAAAACATGCAATTTCGTGCAGATTTAAATTCATGGATTTTGAAAGTTTTGTAGTTGCATAACTATTGGATGAATGTTCACGGTGTGCATATTTTGCGGATTTTAAATATCTTCATTTACAGTAATCTCCTAGAGAGTTGCCATTGTTGAACCAGGGCACAGTTGTGCCAGGTTCTTTAGAGACAGGTATTTTTGCATTTTTGGTCCGAAAAATGCAACATGTTCTCCGCCTAATTTTCCTGTCTGACATTGAGAAATAAAATATTTAAATACTGCAGCACACAAGTTTTGATCAATGCCAATCTATGCCATCGAATATTGAAACAAAAAAAGGTATTTTTCATGTATAAAATTAAGTTTAAAAAGAGGTCACTGAAACAGCATAAAACTAACTTTTTGAGCTCAATGCTAAAGTATGGGCTTTCAGGTAAACCACAGACCTTCCTAGACTGTCCCTTTACACAGAATCCTCTTTGTTCCTATGTAAAAATCGGGTGAGACGCTTTTTGAGACGCTCTGAGGGTGGAAACTTTGATATGCATCAGCTAACCTTCATGAAAATGAAGATAAGGCACCACTTTACACAGAACATGATCGAAATACACAGAATATAGATCAGTTCGCGAGCGATAATAGGCACTCGTTATAATTACAGTAAAACTTGGTTACAACGAGGTACCTGCAGCCACTGTAATAACCTCGTTGTAAGCAAGTGCTCGTTGTAACAGAGGTGAGCTGAGACACCCATCTAAGAAAAGTACATGTGAGGGATAGGGCAGGGGGAGGTGTGGGGGGGGGGGGCAGGGTAAGGCGGGGGAGCTTCCCTCTGTGATGGGGGCGGACTCAGGAGTGTAGGTATATACTTTCAGGTCGCAGTTCTCGTACTCCACAAGAAGTCAACGAAACATCACAACAGTCCCACAGCGTCATCGACACCGTATCTCCGCCGTTTATCGTACGATCAACTCGCTTTTTGATAGGGACAAAAGGCGGTACATGCCTGCAGCCTGCAGCTGTCGCCCACGCCCACAAGCTCGTCCACACCCACCGGCTTGACCACACCCACCGGCTTGCCCACACCCACCGGCTCGCCCACACCCACCTGCACAGTTGAAATATGATAACATAGTAGTGTGACACATGATTTGAGGGTAGTTTTGACCCAGGAATACATTACTGCTCTCAGAATTGACAAATAGTTCATTGTTCCTGAAATAAAATTCATGGATTAAGTCATTTAGTCCATCAATTCAATCCCTTTATCAACCTGACCCTGAGTCGTTTGCGATGTTAATCACATATGCAATCTTTGCTAACATTTCGTTTTCATTTTAAACATTATAGATAAATACAGTGAAAAAAAGAAAACTAAATGAAAACAACAGTATTGCAAAAAAAAGCCCTGGTTCACATGTGATATATATCACATATACCATTCATTAGATTCTATCACTTTACATTTACTAATACATTGATTGGTTGGCGACTTGTCAGTTATAGGGGCGCACTTTAAGATAGTTTTGGGTGGAAGAAAAAAAGAGCTCAAACCGTATTCATATTATCGATTGTTGAATGAAGGATGGTCCATAAAGCAAACATGAATCTATTTAACTATGTAAGGACAGCATAATGCATTAATACATCATACCCTTGGTCATTATGATGCATGAATGCAGCCCTGGCGAGTAACTCACCAGTGCTGCATTCAACCATTATGCCGACCCTATGGGGTTGAGACACTCCCCGAGGGTCGGCATAGTTCACCAATGTAGCACCAGAGAGTTACTCACTGGGGCTGCATAGGTGCATTTTGACAACAAAATATCATCTTTTAGCGACAAGGGTTAATGAGGCTGGAGTTCAGACAAATTGTAATTGCATTCTGTTGAAAAGTTCTGGCAAGTGCTGATGATATAATGAGTTGTGTTCTTTTTTTCAGTCGCTAAATGAAGCGTTAGAGAACTACAACGTGCCGATAGAGATTGTGGACGGCTTCGTAGGCAGTATCTCAGTAACAATACCATGGTCGGCCCTCGTCAGCGACAGTACGGTGGTGGAGATCCGCAACCTGGAGCTCACGGTGCAGCCCAAGCAGCGCACAGAGCAGCCAGGTCAGGACTTGTTTAGTACTCAGTTAGAACATGAAATAATTACATCTGTAACTCAACTATTATAAACCTGCCTAAAGCTTTAAGTTAATTTGCCGTCATGATGCACCAAAGCAGTGCCGGGCTGCATTGGTGCATCATGTGAACTATTTGGACATGTAATGTATCAGAATGATGCTTGGATGCAGCACTTGAAAATTACATGCCAGTGCTGTATTCATGCATTACCACTCAATATGACAACAAATTGCTATGATAGTGTATTATAAAAGTGCGATGCTGTCCTAAAAGAGTTATTATTAGTTATAGAAGACGACAGACTCTGTCTAAAGTTGTGTTAGACCTGGTAGTCATTATAGAGAGACTTGACAAGATGATGCGATTCGATTAATATATTATGTAACAGATAGACTACGGTTATGAAAAGGTATACATAATTAACCACAGCTTACTGGTGGGGCCAGACGAGGGCAAAGCCCAAGTCGCCCTACCAGAAAGCTGTGGTTAATCCTCACCGTTTTATAACCATTGTCTATCTGACTTAACCTTAGGTTTTCAATATATCCAAGGTGTAAAGCCTTTGTCTCTGGTTAACTTTGTTATTAATATGTGCTATTCCTGTCCCCAGGCGTGGTGACAGGGGTGATGCTGGACTCTATGTTCGGCTCCATGACGACCAGCATGCAGCTGGCCCAGGAGTGCCTCAAACAGGACACCTCTGACGTCACCAACCCACAGCCCTTCGAGGGCCTCGAGATGTTCGCACAAACCATAGAAGCCGGTAAGTACAGGCAGAGGGTGGTTACTGGAGCTGGTTTAACCCTTTAAGGATGGATGTCACTAAATGATGACATTTGTCGTCATGATGCACCAATGCAGCCCTGGCGAGTAACTCGCCGATGATGCATTGGTGCATCATGCTCAGATGCTGACCCTTTGGGGGTGCGTGAACCCCATAGGGTCGGCATGATGCTTAAATGCAGCACTGGCGAGAACATTAAAACCTGAGATATTTTCCTCCAAAATAGTTGGCTTACTTCAAAGTACTTAAAGAGATCCTGACGTGATGTAAAGAAAAGTGATCAGAAATGCATTTGTAGGTCTACTCCTATTACATGCACTAGCTAAACACATTTCCTAGCTGTTTGATTTAACCCTCTAAATATATAGTGATGCCTCAAGGTTGATATTCATTTATTTTTTCATGATCATGACGACAAAGTAACTTTTGCATTAAAGCACCATGTTGCCCTTAAAGGGTTAACCCTCTCTTGTACTGCTTACAGTATTGACCAGGATCAAGGTGACCTTCATCGACACCATCATCAGACTGGAGCATCTGCCGCGGGAGGCAAAGACTGGGGCTGCGCTAGAGATACGAATCAACAGGTAAGTACCCGAACATATCAGTCCCTCAATGAAACGGATGATTCGGCGGAGTCAGAAATCTTCCACTAGCGATTAACTCATTGATTAAATAAATATAGAAGAGATGTTATAGTGATATATTTCTTGGTTTAAATTGCAAACATTGCTGAAAAGTTCCTAATTCAGATATGGCACTTTTCCTACTTTTGCTAGAATTTCTTCACTGTTTTTCTAGAATTTCTACCCGTTATATTAAATAGCACTACAGTAATAGCGCTAATTTCCTCGATGACACTACCAGTAACCCCAAATCTCGCCACATTTTATCTGCTAGCAGTGGCATCCCGCTTATTACTGCACAGTTGTAACACTTCACCTATTCCCCTTCAGAGTGGAGTACTTTGATGACCAGGCGGTAGACCAGGGCAGCTCGGTGGACCACCCGCCCGATGCCGACTCTAAGAGCGTCTACGAGCCGGCCGCTATCGCACACAAGAACTTCCACCTGATGGGGGTCACCATGTTCTGTGACGAGTTCCTGGAGAGTCAGCGCACCTTCTCACGCACCCCCTCAGAGGCCTGCTCTCCCCTCTCACCTAGAGTGAGTTTTTGGTGAATTATGGTATACCGGTACATGGGATTGTGCATGGGATATGTTACATTTCAGCAAAATTCTAGGGGATATGTTCAATTTAAACAAAATTTGTCAAAACACTGTTTAATTAAATTTGAGGGGAAAAAAGGAGAAATGATGCCTAAAGATTCATGTTAATTTGTCATCATGGTGCACGAACACAGCACCGGAGTGTAACTTTCCAGCACAGCATTGGTGCATTATGCCGACTCTTCAGGGCTGTATTAACACTGTGCCTCTACAGGGTACCCACAGTTTAGGCAGTGTCGGTCGAATTTTAGCAGAAAGGGCCGTGTCGAATTTTATTTGTATAGAATATATTAGTTCCTTATAAACCAGTCTGTGTCTGTCGATTTTTAAAAGGGCCGTGTCGCCCGTGTCGACTTTTACCCATGTAGAGGCACAACACTGTGGTGTTGGCATGATGTATGAATGCAGCAGTAGCCAGTTACTCATCAGAGCTGCATTCATCCCATCTACCACAAAAATGCGGTCATTAAACAATGTGTAAGTAGCTGAAATATCAGTCACCTTCAGTTCACCAACTCCGAAGAAAGATTAAAATTATACCGGAGGTGAGACGGTATTTCTAAATTATCTTAGTACAATATCACACAATGTTGTCCCAATTTCAGTTTGACGACCTGAGTGCGTCTCCAGACCTGCCGCCGGGTGCGAGTATCTACCACTCTACGACGCAGGACCTGCCGTCAGGGGGCCCCACCTTACCACAGTCTGACCCCGTAAAGATAGCCGTCTTACACGGGCGGCAGGAGATCAAACTCAAGGTCAAGCAGAATGAGCAGCTCGCCGGGCCCAAGGTCAGCACCTCACCATCTTGTAGTATCTTACCATAGAGAAATTCTAACTTTCCTCTGGAATTTCGGTTGATTTCCTAAATAAGATAAAATGTTTAGATGTTAAAAAATATGTTTTCCTATATTATGTTGACCAGTGAGCGGAATCTTTGTGTCACTGCATGTACTGTTAAGCCCCACCTGTAACGGTTTTACAGTATGCTCAGTTTAATCAGCGAGGACAAATAACGTTTTCTCTTCTTTTTTTCTCTTTTTTTTGGGGGGTTTTAACAAATTTATACATTTTCATGATGCACGATAAATTTGAGCTAGAGAGCTAACTGTGTTGGAATAAAAGTACGTTGTATTTGTATATTTGTTGTTACAGTATAGCACCAGGGTATTTTGGACATGAGTGCATGTGTCTGTATGTTAAAGCTGTCTGTATTGTGTTTTACAGTTGGAGTTGGACGTCATCCTGGGTAGTGTCAACGTGCATCTGTCTCCACGACAAGTTCACCTACTTCTAGAAATCGCTAACGGCCTCGCCGTCCCAGGTAAGTTAACAGCACTCAGCTTTATAGAAACCATCGGCTGGTGTGCAATTTAGCTTTGTGACATGAATACATTATTGTCCTATGTCCTAAAACTGCATCATAGCAACAAATGTTGATGCAGCATGCCATCCTTAAAGGCTTAAGTGGTTTGGAACTGAAGTTGATATCACTGTACCGTTAATTCTTCCATATAAGAATAACCCGCGTATAAGCAGCACCCCGAACTTTGGCAAATTATATAAGGTGCAGATGGGGTCTGAAAATTGATTAAAAAAAAACCTCGTATAAACCATATCCTCTTTGGTCATGTTTGTTATTAAGAGAAAGCTGAGTCTGACTCGCGTACAAGCCGCGGCTTCACAAGAGAATTTACGGTAATCATGAATGAATATATTAAGACCATCTTCTTCTGCAGGCTCGTGTGATGACAGTAATGTGCGTAAGAAGGGAGCGGCTAACAAGCCCATGTCTGATGTGGACTACGAGCGGGTGGAGCACGAACTGCAGCGGCAGCTACAACACGACCGTATGGGGCTACAGCAGGAACGGGCCGCGCGACCCTACCACTGGTCAGACGACATCATGACTGTGCAGTCACTAGGTAAGTGTCCTACAGTCCCTACCACTGGTCAGACGACATCATGACTGTGCAGTCACTAAGTGAGTGTCCTACAGACCCTACCACTGGTCAGACTACATCATGACTGTACAGTCACTAGGTAAGTGTCCTACAGACCCTACCACTGCTCAGACGACATCATGACTGTACAGTCACTAGGTAAGTGTCCTACAGACCCTACCACTGGTCAGACGACATCATGACTGTACAGTCACTAGGTAAGTGTCCTACAGACCCTACCACTGGTCAGACGACATCATGACTGTACAGTCACTAGGTACGTGTCCTACAGACCCTACCACTGGTCAGACGACATCATGACTGTACAGTCACTAGGTACGTGTCCTACAGACCCTACCACTGGTCAGACGACATCATGACTGTACAGTCACTAGGTACGTGTCCTACAGACCCTACCACTGGTCAGACGACATCATGACTGTACAGTCACTAGGTAAGTACAGACCCTACCACTGGTCAGACGACATCATGACTGTACAGTCACTAGGTAGGTACAGACCCTACCACTGGTCAGACGACATCATGACTGTACAGTCACTAGGTAAGTACAGACCCTACCACTGGTCAGACGACATCATGACTGTACAGTCACTAGGTAAGTGTCCTACAGACCCTACCACTGGTCAGACGACATCATGACTGTACAGTCACTAGGTAAGTGTCCTACAGACCCTACCACTGGTCAGACGACATCATGACTGTACAGTCACTAGGTAAGTGTCCTACAGACCCTACCACTGGTCAGATGACATCATGACTGTACAGTCACTAGGTAAGTTCAGACCCTACCACTGGTCAGACGACATCATGACTGTACAGTCACTAGGTAAGTACAGACCCTACCACTGGTCAGACGACATCATGACCGTACAGTCACTAGGTAAGTTCAGACCCTACCACTGGTCAGACGACATCATGACTGTACAGTCACTAGGTAAGTTCAGACCCTACCACTGGTCAGACGACATCATGACTGTACAGTCACTAGGTAAGTACAGACCCTACCACTGGTCAGACGACATCATGACTGTACAGTCACTAGGTAAGTGTCCTACAGACCCTACCACTGGTCAGATGACATCATGACTGTACAGTCACTAGGTAAGTGTCCTACAGACCCTACCACTGGTCAGACGACATCATGACTGTACAGTCACTAGGTACGTGTCCTACAGACCCTACCACTGGTCAGACGACATCATGACTGTACAGTCACTAGGTACGTGTCCTACAGACCCTACCACTGGTCAGACGACATCATGACTGTACAGTCACTAGGTACGTGTCCTACAGACCCTACCACTGGTCAGACGACATCATGACTGTACAGTCACTAGGTACGTGTCCTACAGACCCTACCACTGGTCAGACGACATCATGACTGTACAGTCACTAGGTAAGTACAGACCCTACCACTGGTCAGACGACATCATGACTGTACAGTCACTAGGTAGGGCTTCTAACAAGATTCTTTGTGCATTCTTTTTTCCCACACTAAACCATTTTTAATGGTGCCCCTCTATCATTGTCAGAAGAGCCAGCGACGGGGTATATACATTTGTATACACCGTATTACCCGTCTAGGGGCCTACGCCTGTTTTTTTTGTTTTTTTGGGGGGGGGGGGGGGATTTGGCCTGAAAATACCCTGAAAAAATAAAAGCATTTTTACTAAAATCTTACTCGCCTCGCCTATAAGCCAACCCCCTACTTTGTAGCAAATACTCGGCTCTGAATTACACAGGGAAAAAGTCCAAAAGCAATGATCAGCAAGCATTTATCGGTTTTCCCTGATTTCAGTTCTTTTTATGTCGTGAAGACCTTTACCTTAATACCTGAAGAGAACCTTTAATCAGGTGCCTTAATTTGAACATTTCAAGTTTTTTTTTGAGATTTGTCACTATTAAGCTGACCTCCTTCGTTGTACCCCCAGATGACGAGGAGGAGGAGGACGTGTACTTTGACCTGGGCGCGAGTCAGTCCGGTATGAGCAGTATGGAGTCGTCCGTCGCGTCCTCCATCAAGTCTACCTCCACTACATCCACTGCCAGTAAGTCACACTGCTATTGTCGAATTTTGTTTCAAAATGTTATTTAAAATCTTATAATTTAAAATCTTTTTTTTCAAATTTTATTCCGAATTTCGTTTCAAATTTATTTCAAATGTTATGTTTTCTTGGGTAGACACTATTGTTTAAAAGGCACTGGCCACCAGGGCCTACAACATTAGAAATCTTCAAATGACAAATAACATGACCATAGTGAATGCAATTTACAGAGAAAATAACTTATACAAATCAGTATTTAAGATTGCGAGCCAATGGTCCCTACCACTTTGATCGTGGAGAAAGAAGACAATTTAGCCATTAAAAAATAAGGTCTGATCATTTAAAGGGATATCCCAGTGTCTACGCCAGTGACATGGTGTTTCTTTCCTGAACTAGTTTCAGAATGGCGCTGCCACCTAGGACTATATGTGGGTACTCATGGTTGATGGGTAGTTACGCCATAGGGTATATAAAATTGGGTTACAAGAGCTATAATCTTTTGCATTTTAGTGCTTAGCGATTTTGAGATATCATTGGTAGATCAAAATATATCAAACACTGGGATAAATGCCATATTAACAAGCCATATCTTCACTTCCAGGTGCGTTCTTTAACTATGGACCAGGCTGTGCACGACGTGAATCCCCATTCCAAAGTACCCTACCACCGGGCGCACGTAAACCCAAGTCTCCACATAAAAAAGGTACGTCTTGACCAGCTTCGCTCCATTCTCAACATCTTTTAATATCTATTTTCCTCCTCATTCGAAGAAATTCAAACCTATGACTAGCACTACCAGACAGGCAATATCCCATGTTCCCCTGGCACTCACGTGGTGCCAGGCTTCGTTAGAACCTAAATTCCCCTTCAGTATTCCACTTCGTTCCATACCTCGGGTAATTACAATTCATATTAAACAATTTAAGGCGTGCATAGTGCTTTAATGTGCTTTTACCCCTTGGCCTCATGATGCATGGATGCAGCCCTTGTGGACAGTTTCGGTCCCGTTCATTTGGCATGATGCTTCATTGCAGCTCTCGTGAGTGACTCACCAGGGCTGCATTTGTGCATTAGGGCTCATCGATGAACACCAAAACTTAGAACAGAAAACCACCTCAAATATTGGAAATAAAGATATTCTTTTTCAAATAACAAAGAAGAAATACCCTCTTTTAGAATATATGTATTCTCCACCACCAGACATCCTGCCGCGGCTGTTAGACGACCCTAGTGCGGAGGTGACCCGTTACCGCCTCAAGATGAACTTCCTATCCGTCGTTGTACTACACGAGGACCCTCCCGCGGCGCCCACCGATGGCTTCCAACCCCCCTCCACCCTGGCACAACGACTCAAGGTGATGGCCGAGAACTACTTCAGCCGCGCCCTGGGTATCAGCACTAAGGGGATGGGCACCGACCTGGTACAGGTCCGGCAGCAGTTCACAGAGGCATGCCCCTTCGACCACCTAGGGTGAGTTTTTTGTTTTTGAGTTTTTTGTTTTTGAGTTTTTTGTTTTTTCTGTTTTTGTTATGTACCTCATAACGGTTTGTTAATATGATTTTCAATAAAATAAAGTTTAAACCCCCAGCTCCTCAATGAAGGCCCAGAGTGCCGGTTCTCGCTCAGCGTCGGCTGTTACTGAAGGGGCAGCAAGTGTTTCGCCTTTAAGTAGGACTGCTATGACATTGTAACTTGTTTAAAGTGAAACACTATTTTAGACATGACACTTTTCCTGTAGGAATCCCTGTTTCCGTAGGAAATGAGGTTGATTTCCTCGATTATGTCGAGTTGATTTTGTCGATTATGTAATGACATATATGGCACTTCAAAGTTTGCATCCATAATGAAATCATGGTAAAAGAATTCGGTAAATATTTCAGTGTTTACTCGATAGGTGGTAGCACCTCTCTCCATCAGTACAAGTATAAGATAACCTGTAGTTTTTAGTATAAGTAATACTTGTTTGTTTTTTCTGCTCATAACAGTTAGATATTTGTATCAACATGTATATATTGCACACGGCACAATGCCAACAGAAGGAATATAATACGATATCTTCAGCAATTCAAAAAAGGAAAGTTTGTGCTGTATACAAATTTAACCTCTAAAGGAGAGTAGTAAATTTATTTTTTGTTTCCATTCCCCAGGTTCTTGGCCAAACCGTTGAACCTGGAATGTAACCAGAAGTGTACCCCGGTGATCCAGTCGTTGTCGGTGGACCTGACGCTGGGGTTGGCTGAGGTGGTGGAGTGTGTGTTTGACCGGCGCGGTACCACCCACTCACACTTCGGCTTCAGTCTGCCCATAGAGAACGTCCTCCCAGACTACTGCCTGGTAAGCACCACTAACTTCTACTATACAGGGATAAGGGTCTTATCGTGAAACCTCTCTGATAAACCGATTAAATTGGTAAATTTGTGAAAGCGAGGCCTAATTCTCGGCCTATAGCATTTTTTCAAAATTGGGGGTCGACTAACGAGGGAGGTTTCTATTCCAATAATATTAGTTTGAAAATGTTTAAACTGCTCAAAAATCGGTTTTTCTCTTTCGCATTTTCTAAACTTCTTTTTTTTTGTGGGGGGGGGGGGGGGGGGGGTCGGGCTTAGAAGATCGGCTTATCAGAGGGGTTTCACGAGAGATGTACTTTGTTAAAAGGTTGGTCTCCCAAGGTAATGCAGGTCTCACATGTGCCTGTAGACACCCCTGTTTCTCCAAACTATCCACACATTCTGTTGACCTACAGTTTATCAAATAAGCGCCTGTTTCGTACAAACGCCGAAGTAAAGGGGTCTTAGAATTACATCTCGTGCTGTTTAACATAGCGTCTGTCTCGTATACGCGCCGGGGGCAATATGGTCCCCTATGACTATGTATAAGCGCCGGGTGCTCAAATGTGACATTAAGGATTACAATTTAATTTGGTAAAATGATTAATCTACAGTAAAATTACAAAGATGAATCGACATAATTCATACATAAGGCAGCTGCATAAGGGCAAAAGCTTGGACATACTTCACGTACAGCCAATCAAAAACAGAAAGTATGTCTAATACTGGCTTAAGTAACTTTAGTTTAATGGTCTTTTGAGAGAGATAATTTCTCATCCCTTTCCGCTGATATGAATGATACGAAGCGCACATTGGCGCCACCTCGTGAGTAGACAGGGAACTAGGCTGTCAGCACAAGTGCTGAGTCCATCCACAGTAAAAAATAATGACTGGGTTATTACTTTTCTGAGAAAGGGACCAGTGACGACCTATGTATATCTCGCTCATTTCTTCCAAATGTAATGATGTATTACTGATAATAGTCCTCGGGTAAGGTGAAAGTGAAAAAAGGACACATGACAGATATATGAGTAATATATGTTTTTATTAAATTTCAATAATATATGTACACATATAATACAAAGATCATACTTAAAATGTTCAACAAGTCTCTGGGAGTGTGTGCATAGTTTGTACAATTGTTGCATACTATAATGAATCTATACACTGGACTACACCTATTCTACACACATCACTCCATAAAATCTAACGCTCTCACTCTGTACCCTAGATGGGTACCTCATGTCACACTATCACAGCCATAATAGAACTCACAACCGATTTTCAAACAAACAATAGTTTACATTTTGGGCCAGCCATACAATTAAAGATCAAATAAAACATCTCCACACGCACACACGCTAGTAACACTAACTCCCAACAATCTACATTTTTCACTTTGTACAATAACTCAAAAACAAATTATGTTTTCAACAGGTTTTCAATGTATAAGTTTGGCCCCGTTTTTCTGAGCTGGAATATGTGTTAAGCTAGGGCACCTAGACTAGCAGAGGATCTATCGGTGAAACTAATTTAAGAATGAGTATCAGCAGTACGCCCAGTATCATGATTCTATCCTTATATTCTGGTCAGTTATCTATACCCTAATGAATTCTTGAAAAAGATACAAGGTTAGTAAACCTTAGAGTTCAAGTACTCAGTTAAATTATCTTTTATGATCAAGTCTACACAACCTGAACAGGGTTAGAGAGTTAATATTATGTAACCAAACATTCAAGAACAATTCATGAAAAGACAGTCTGTTATACCCAGCATAGCAGGTAGAGTACCATATTACTAATAAGGACTGACTGACGTAGCTGTAGAAAGGTCCATACTTGGTAACACTTCACTAACATGTTCCCTGAAGGCACCAATGCTATACTGATGAGTGACATGTATACATATACCCCTTTAATGACGTCATGATGCCTCAATGCTCATATCCAATCGTCATGATGCACGAACGCTGCGGTAGCGAGTAACTCACTCGCACTGCACTGGCCCATCATGCCGACCCTTCGGAAGTGTATCAACTCTATCGGGTCGACATCATGCATGAATGCAGCACTGGTTACTCTCCAGGGCCACATTCATGCACCATGATGATGACATAGGGTCAACTACATCATAACCCTATGTGGTCCATAATGGTCTGTATATGACAGGTGAATACATGAATAGTAGAGTAGGCTGTGGGCTGAAGGTGGCAGCAGTCCACCCGGACGTCCTGGGGACGCTAGGACAGCGTTCTGGCATGTTATGACGTCACAGGTATTTGGCACCTTCATTGTGTATACGTGACCACTCTAGGAGAACCTACTGTGTGGTAATGGGTTAGTATATAGCAGAGCATACTACGCCTATTTCCTACACGTGCCAAGATAGACTGTATTGTAAGGCTTGTTTTTGACCCAATATTCTACTTGTATCTTGCAATCTGTCCATGAAGAGTATGGCATAGTTTCAGAAAGAGTGATTTTGAAATACTTTTACGTAATTGGGCATGGTGCCTCAATGTAATATTTGTTGTCATGATGCACCAATGCAGTACCGGTGAGTAACGCGACTCGCGAGTAACTCGTCAGTCTGGTACTGCATCGCTGCATCTTGCCGACTAACAGAGTTACTCATCAGGCTGCATTCAAGCATCATGACGACAGGTAGCATTATTAAAGCACTATGCTGCCCTCAATGGGTTAAAACGGTGTTGGAGGTGTTATACAATTTGTTGCTGCTATTCTGGGTGTTGTGAATAGTTTAGAGAGAGGTATTATGTTCATGACAGAACCCCCACCCGTACCATGTATTACCCTGATGGTGGTACTGTGTGCCCCTATTGTAGAGGTACAGATGGGGGTAGGCTATCTACACAGACATGTCCCACATGTTATAAAATAACCCACTCTTCATTACACCACAATATACAGAATAAATATTTCACAAATATTATCTCCACCACAAAGTAGATAATTCTCAGCTCTCACACATTGTTAGGAACACTTCCTGGTATAAATTCACATTGTATATTAATCCATTTATTATAACAAACAAAAACGAAATAACTCAATATTGAAGGCACTTTCATCCTCTAGAAGATCACAATTCTATACATTTTCGGTGTCTATCGTCATTGTTTGAAGTTCAGGAAAATATATCCTTCGTTGACTGTCATTATGAGTTGATGATATGTAATGATAATACTATAACACATACTGGAAACGCACTCTGCAGTCAACAGTTTTGTCACACACCAGACAAAATCAAGTAAACGATATAATCCAGCATTTCTGTCACAAACCAGAAAAATCAAAGTTAATCAAATAATCCAACGACTTTGACACTTGATTTTGAAAAAAAACTTTCCACTTTTATGACAGACTTAGCAGATTATCCTATTCCTATCTGGACGGAGCTCCTCACCTTGGGTAGTGCAGTGGTTTATCCAGTGCACAACAAGTGGTGAAAGACCTTATTCAGCTTTCCTTCAGCCAAATATTTAACTGAATGTAGGAATTTCGAAAAATTAATACACCACAGTTTTCCTGGTGGACCAGCCTCATTAAATGTAGCAAGCGCCGTCTTGTTGGACGTTTTTATAGGGCTCCTCATATTTCCCATCTTTGGTTTTCTCATAAGGCTCCTCGTATTTCCCAGAATGCACTGAGGCGCGTCGGTCGTTGTTGTTCCTGGGGTGCACCCCGGTGCTGACGGGGGTCTCGTAGTAGTTGCCCTGAGCCCCGGGTATCTCGTCGTAGATGTGTTTGTACGGGTCGTCCTCCTCGTCGCGGACTGTCTGCGGGTTGAGGTACCCCTCCAGGTGTTGGGGTCTGGGCGGCAGCTCCGGTACGTAGCGCTGACTCGACCCGCTACTGATCATACTCACAGTACTGCCTCCGGTAGTAGTCAGCATGTTGATGATCCGGTCTCGCTCCTCCGCTGAGAAACCAGCGAGTTTCATCTCCAGGTCATTATTTGCGTTGTTCTGCAGCTGGCTAGACGTAGTCGACGCAGTAGCGCCCGGATCTCTCGACTTGGGTCTCGAGAAGCGTTTCGAGTTGTAGCCGATCTGCGGTACCCCCGTTGGTGTACGCCATTTGGTCGTATTGCCGCCGTTGTCTCCGCTGTTCCCGGTTCCACCCAACCACGTGGGTTTGCTGAACCACCGGTCCCCACCGGTTCTTGACCTTACAACCAAAAAACCCAGAAGTATAAGCAGGGCAAGAAAAGCCAGCACGCCCACCACAGCGCCAACAATGGCGCCGGTGTTGGAGCCCCCGGTGACGGGAGCCGGCACGCCGACCGTGTCAAAGTCCTTGCACTGCTCAGTGTTCTTACTGGTATCAGCAAACTGGAATGTCACACAGGCCCTGTAGGGAGTACTCGGTACGAGCCCCTTAAGTGGGTGTTGTCGTGCTGTAGATGCTAACCGGTCAGTGCCCTCACTGCGGTTACTCCGCTTATTGATGTAGTTCACCAGGAAGCCACTCCCGGTCTCCCAGGACGTCCAGCGTACAATGGCCGCATCGTGACTGATGTTGGTGACCTTCACGCTGGGTCCGCCCGGAGTGGGGACACCGGGGGAGGAGGAGGCGTCAGTCGGGGGTGGTACCGGAGTGGTGGTGAGCCACAGGTCCTCACACGCCTTAGCTGTAGGGGTCGGCTGGGCAGGGCACAGCTGGGCTGCCGATACTTTATAAAACTGTTCATTTGCGAGTGGAGCCGGGGAGGCGCATCGCCAGTTGTATAAGACAATGGCCTGGTTGGTCGGGTAACGTATATCCACCCACTTACGCAGCCACACCAGGTCGCAGTCACAGCGCAGCGGGTTCTGACTCAGCTGGATATTGTCGATTTGTCCAAAGTTATAGAAGGTACACTCCGGCACCGTCTCCAGCCCGTTACTGTTGAAGTTAACACTATTGAGGGTCCCCTGAGGACCATGCATGCCCCTCTGTGAGACCTCAGAGATGGAGTTGTAGGAGACATCCAGGGTGGTGAGCTGGGTGAGCTTCCTTAAGGTGAAGGGTGGGATCTGTAGGATGTTGTTCTTGGCCAGGTTGAGGGACTGCAGGTTGGCCAGGTTGGACAGAGACTGCCAGGCGGCTGTAGTTAACCCTGCCTCCTTGATACTCAGTCTCAGCAGGCTCTGTTCTAGTCCACCGAAGGTGTTCTCATCTAGTACTGCGCTCAGGTCCTGACCGTCTAAGTCTACCACCTCCAGGGTCCTAAAGGCACCGAAGAACCCCGGCTGGATGCTGGTCACTTGGTTACCGGCCAACTCCAGGGTCTTAAGGCTACCGGTTAGCGGCTCGAAAGGCGCTTTGGTTAGTGCGGAAAGTTTGTTAGTGCGGAGATTTAGAGTCTCCAAGGTTGGGATACCTATGAATGTATCTGCAGGGATGGATACCAACATATTGTCGGCGAGGTTGAGACTCTTTATAGACCTCAGTAGTTTTAGTGGCGGTAGCTGGTTATCAGTCAACTTATTACTTTGAAGTATCAAAGTCTGGAGTGAGTTCTCCAAGCCGACGTACGCGTTGGGTCTCACCGTGTCTAGCTGGTTATTGGAGAAGTCAATCAACTTGATGTTCTGGTTCCCTGAGAACAAGTTATCGGCCAGCACGGCCATCTTGTTATGCTTCAAGTCGAGCGTCTCGAGCTTAGTAAGCTGACTGATGGCGCTCTGGGGGACGTTCACCAGTTGGTTGTCGCGCAGGGACAACTCGATGAGTACATCCTTAAGGGCCTGGAAGTCAGTGTCTACCACTGTCCGTAACTGGCACTTCTGCACTTTAAGTGTCTGTACCTTAACTTGAGTGCTGAGAGCCCCCTGTGGTAAAGCACTTATATTGAAGCCCTCAATGACTAGAAACTTGAGGTTGACTAGTGCAGCGAGCGCCTCGGTGGGGAATACCTGCATGTCTTTAACATGCAGCAGTAATTCCTCCAGGGTCCCCTCCAGGCCGTTAAACGCTGCCGGATCAATAGATGTGATCATATTAGCCGACAAGTCGAGACGCTGGATGTCGCTTCCGTTAAGTCCGTTAAAAGCATCGGGCCCCAGAGTGGAGATCTGGTTATTGGCTAAGGTGAGCTCGTAGAACTTGTTGTTGGATGAGGACCATGTGGGTACAGTGGTGAGTTGGTTGTACCTACAGTTGATGATAGACTTGCCCTCCTGTACCTCACAGTGGCATTGGGTGCTGGGGCACTGGGCCCTCACCAGGGTAGGACCCAGCAATAGCACCACCGTCAGGGCCACCACCCACTGTCTAAATGTCGTCTGCCGAACTGAGCCCAGCCGGGACGACGTCTGCCACTCGGACATATCTGGAGAAACGAGAAAAAGGAACGAGAAATTAGCCATGGTGGTTTTCATTTTTGTATCTACAATATATCGTAGATGAACAAGAAATTAGTCACTGTGGTCTATTTTTGTTTGTAAAAGACATCAGTGCTCTAAAGCAATCAGCTTAGATGATAGTTTTGTACAGGATTAGTAAGAGTCTAGAGCCAGCGATTGACTTATGAATCATAGTGACATAATGATGCTGTAATACTTTCTTATTTGTTGAAAATGATAATAACAATGATCAGATAATAATAGTCTACAATCTTTCCTTATGTGATGTTTTTATATGTGTTGAAAAGTATATAATGACAATGATTGAATACTATATTAATCCAAAATCTAGCCTTCTTAAAATAGATCTGGGGTTTCCCCAGAACAAGTCAGACTTGGTATGTCACGTTATTATCAGTCATGTAAGAAATGTCCCACATGGATAGTCTAAGGTACTGTGAATGTCACATACATGTATGTATATCTGTGTCACTGGTGTCTGCAGGGCATTTGGTGACTCGACCAACCAGACCTGTGACCCGCCCTGCTGACCCATAGGATACCCACCCATCCCGCCCCCACCCACATCCCTGACCATTGTAGTGTAGGTGACCACTGGAGGTAGGGCAGGGCTAGAACTGGGCCTCATCCATATACCTGTATGGGCCGGATCATGCCTCAAAGCGCCATGTTCATATGTTGTCATTATGCAGCAATGCAGCGCTGGCGAGGTTTCGGTTCATTATGCAGAGCATTCTGGAGTGTATCAGCCATGTAGGGTCGGTATAATGCGTGAATGCAATACTGGTGAGTTACTCGCCAGGGCTGCATTCATGCATGTTCACAACTAATAAGACCTATTGCATTAAAGCAGTATGCTGCCCTTAGAGGGTTCCCCCACCTGGCTCTCTGGGCCTGCAGCCATGTAGCTATGTGTGTAGCATACAGCAGTGTACAGGACCACAGGCCTGCCAGCTATCAGACCTCTACCCACTGCTACCTAGTGAATCATACCCCAATCAGCTTATCTGGACGCTACCCTGAAAACTGCTGAGTCATTGTCTACATTATCACAGCTGCAGCTCCCACCAAAATTGTAATAGGGGATTTATATTCTCGGAAATAAAACACCATGTCTTGGGCTGGACATTTCTGTAAGCAGCCCTGGGATTTCCCCAATGTCACCCGCTGTGACCCAGTGTTGTTGAGGCTATTTACTCTTGTCACCTGAAGCCCATCTTGTGGTGGCCTAGTCATGGTATTGGCCTGGTGTAAAATATGACCCCACCTTTATTATGTTAACAAGACATACTGAGGTGTATGGTGTCACTCAAAGAGTAATTGCATGGGGCCCAGGATCAGATAACATTATAAAACATATTATACCCCCTCCCTTCCCATGATATAATAAATACATGTGGTATTCTGGTATTCAATCCGAGGATAAAGGTAAGGGAGTGTTCACTATTTAACAGGGAGGGGCGGGGGGGGGGGGGTTGTCCGGCTCCAACCTCAAGAGGAGTGATGAATTTCAGACACCCCTGCCTAATTTGAACTATGATAAAATGCTGACTTTTTATCTAAACTTGGGTGAGTCTCCCTGCTATAAATATTGATGACCACTCCTAAATATATTTTAAAAATGGTTTTATGGACTAGTTTATATTCAGGTGAGGGGTGAGCTGTGGTCATGGCCTGCTAATACCACCACACTATATAGCCAGCTCTATTTGCCCTCTCCACCCCCGGGGGTCCACTCCCCTCCCCTCCCCCCAGTCTTCAGAGAACAGTATTGTATAGGCAGGATACATGTGGTTGGGACTTTCCAGTCACACGACCGTCCACAAGTTACTCAGACGGTCCGATGGCAAATATTTACCGCCTGACTAGCACGGCCATGTAGGTCGTATAGTGAGCCCAAGGTACCTGTCAAATGTTGTGATATACAACATAGGTGTGTATATGGATTATACATGAGAGCTATGACATAGGTAGGAAGGAAGGAGTGAATAAAGAATTGCCAGAGACATTTGGATATCTATTTAGGTTAAAGCAGATGTATAATAAGATAATATATAATGACTAAGAAAGGTTTGAAGGAGATATCTACCCAATTAAATGTCCTTGTAATTAAGTATTTCCCTGAACAAATGATTCAACATGATAATGACACTGACTGAAAACCTCATGACCTCATTTAGTTTAAACAATCATGGATATCCTGGAGTATCACGACCTTTGTGGTAACAATTACCATCAGTCTGTTATGTCGCTGTTAGCTCATCTTGAACTTCCCAAAGTTGTATTGATTCAACTGAAAATAATACCATGATTATTCCTCAGGCAGGGACAACTTCCTGTGACTACATTTATGAATAATCAAAATTGAAATTAAACTTACCATCCGCACTTAATTTGGTGCACTCTGACATGGGACAGTAAAGTTCATTCCCATAAAAAGTAATTAAAAAGCAAGCCTCACTTCATTCAATGTTATGGGGACCAACTCCTTTCCCACCCTCATCAAAAGCAGAAAAAAAAAGATTAAAAGAATTGAAAGTACATCAATTTGGCGTGACTACACACTAACCCCCCCCCCCCCCCCCACCCCCACCCCCATCCCTTCTCTACTCTGAGGTAATGGTACCAGAAACGTGCACTCTGGATCTCGGCCGGAATGACCTCACTTCCGGTGACTGGGGGGGGTTAGGATCTAGGTCAAAGGTCAGGAGACGTGACCTGATAGGAAGTACCTTTTCTCAGTGATCCAGGTGGCCTTTTCATCCACAAATCCTCTAACCCTTTAACGGCCACATATTGCCTTAATGCACTACATGTATGACATTTTGTCCTCGTGATGCATGAACGCAGCCGTGGCAAGTAACTCGCCAGTGTTACATTCATGTTTGATACCGACCCTACATGGTTGATACACACCCGATGCAGTGCTGGGGAGTAACTCACCAGCACTGATGTGCCAGTTGATGTGTCGTGATGGCCAATGAACGTGAAGCCTTCTGGCATCATGCCGTCCTTAAAGGGTTAACGGGGGGTTAACATATACCCATGGGTCTCTACCCCCTACCTGACCCTTTACTCAACCCTTGATCTGTTCTTACCATACTTCCTACTTACCCCTCCAGGTGGTGGTGATTCATGTGTTAGACTTAACCCCCTGGAGTTAGGGGATGATCTGTATATTGAGTTAGCTGCGTCATCCCACCCCTGGGTAGAGGTTTGTATAGTATCCTACAGTTTACTACTCTTCAATGAGGGACTTCCCATACCCAGCTTCAACCCATCAAGCGCCATTAGTGCTTTAATGCCGTCATGATGCAAGGCATTTATGCATCATGCCCACCTTTCGGGAGTGTATCAACTCTGTCGGGTCGGCATGATCCATGGATGCAGCTCTGGCAAGTGCCCTGGGGAGATACTTACCAGGGCTGCATCCATGCATCATGGAGACAAACGACATAATGCATTTAAATTTTGAAGCACCATGTGGACCTTAAAGGGTTAACTAAAAGGCGGAAATGGATAGTCGTGAGTCTTTATTCCACTAAGTGAGATAATAGCTCTGTCCCGTATCAACCCTTATCTTGTTTAGGCCCCTTTTGTTTTGTGGTACCTTTTGCAGAAGCACTATTGATTACAAACAAAAGTGGTTTTACATGGAAACGTGTGGAAATGTTTCAACCACAGTAAATGTAGCTTAAAGACCCATTGAAGACCCGCCCCGACAGCCGTCGCATGGCTCATTGTGTTGGATGGTGATCGTGCCAAGTCGTCCCTATTTTTGTCCCTCTCCGCTGTATGAATAAAACAGGGGTTGGACTGTGTCCAGACTTTAACATGGGCATTTAAATGTTTTTGGTTCAAGGATATAAACAAAGTGTATAAGGTTACCTATGCTGATATATACACGTGTATTGGATGTAGATTATGAGGAATGGAAGTGATACACTTAGATACCCCTCGCCTATTATTTTATAATAATCAATGTACCTTTGTGTTTATGCATTACAAGGACATTAGATGGCAATTATACCTCATACATGTATATACCGTATACATAAATGTAGGTTACTGGGATGAATAAGGACTGGTATAAGCCTGGTTATATGTTTGCCCAGGTTTAAGCATGTATGTCACCTCTCACAGCTCGAATACAAATGTACTTACAGACCCCCATCCCTTCAAACACAAAGGTTACCCCACCTTTTTACACTTTGGGATCATTTAAAATGATCTCTATAATATGACACTACATAATTTTGGATCTCTTGAACTCTTTTTAAAGTGATACACCACACTTGTAAATTGCACCTGGTTACCTCAGTGCTAGTTTCCAGGTGACTGAAACCATTTTAATTTCCTCCCCCACACCTGGTCAAACGCCCATATCCACCCCCTAGGTTCCTCCCTGTTTACCCCTCAATGGACTCATTTCCCACTGGGCTGAGCGACGTCGTCAGACCCGACACGTTTCTAACTAGTTTGTGTATTAATTAGTACCCCCCCCCCCCCCCCCCCCCTTCACACAACACCTGACAAACGCCGAAATAATTGTATTGACGACATGAATTGGGGTTTGGTTTGCTTAGTGGTTATTTGGTGGGAAGTAAGGGAAGTTGAAGTAGTGATGCTATGTGTATGTGTTAGATCCCCACCCCCACAGGTCCAATAACCCCCCCCCCCCCCCCCTTCGCACTTTACTAATGGGAGCTTTAATGGGTTTCGCTCATAGATAGAAGGATGAAAGAAGAAAAACCTCAAGATCAACCTCATGTAATGGACGTTTAGTACAGGTCATATGACATTAATAAATGTATGATAGCTTCTTCATGTTTAGCTTCTTTTATATGAACTTAAGAGAACAATACTACCCCTACCTCCATTCTAATGCTATATGATATCAAACATGGAAAGTAAAGGCATCCCTCCCTGACGGCCTACCTGTTACATGACATGTTATTATGGAGATAAGACACGGTTATGAAGGGACTTATCAGCAGATTAATAAGAGGGGATAGGCTGTGTTTTATCAGAGCTCATATCAAGACTGGCCGCTCCTGCCTGATATCACGACTGACCGGTCCTTCCTGATAGGGGGAGAACAGGACCAGAACCTATACATGGACCTACTTGAAAACTTTGATGTATGTAATATTTCTTTGGGTGAATCTATCGTCAAAAACAATAAGCATGCAACACTCAGAATGTTTCCCGTCCCAAAATACTTTACTTGAGATAACAATGACGATTATAAGTCCATTTAGCTGGCCCTTGTTGATACCATCAAATACAGAATCTGACATGTGAACTAAGCACGATGTTCTTCAATGAAGCAGAGGATTGGGTTCATTAAGTTCAATGATTATTTAATGTACTTCCTTTCCAAATGGGATGTTTGACTTTTGGCGGTGTGGGTGTGGGTGTGGGTGGGTAGGTGGGGTGGGGGGGGGGGGAGACACTCATCCTTGTTCATCGTAGAAGAAGCAGGAACTAGTCATGTGTCCAAATATGAGTAATTAAACCCTTTTTAATGCTATTCAAGTACAGTATTAAGATGTCTCAGTACCAAAGAATGTTGATAAACATCTTTAGTTTGAAGAGGAATAAATCGCCTTGACATGGTGGGTGTTTCAGTTAGTGTCTCAAGGTGTAAAAACTAGACGCTTTGATATCAACCATTTAAGGCCAACATAGTGCCTTTATGCATCTTCTATTGTCGCCATGATGCATGAATACAGCTCTGACAAGTAACAGGGTCGGTATGATGTACCAATGCAGGGATGGCGAGTTACTCGATCAATGCATCATAACAACAAATGCATGAAGGCATCATACCATCCTTTAAAGAGTTAATAATGGCAAAACTGACATAAAATGGCCAGTAGGTTCTTTCAGAGTCCCCCTATACTAGACATAAGTAGATAATTGTGTGCTCAGTAATAAATACAGCTGCCACTGGATTAGCCTACATACCTGTCCTCCATGTGTACACCGTGCTAGTGCTGTGTACCTGAGGGGCCCACTCCACTCTAATTGTACCCCACTCCACCGTCCCCACAACCATTGATACCTACACTTATACCAAGAATACATGTCATCTTATACCAATCTGCTGTGAAAGATGAGATATCAGGGACTTATTCTGATAATAGAAGGGGATTTATCCAATTCAAAAATGGAGTATTTCATGTTTCCCCCTGGTTGTCATAGTAGAGTTTTAGGACTGATACATTGATAGTGAAGTGTCATCAACTTGAAGGAGTACCCTGAATGACACTGACACTGCAGTCCTTCACATGATTTTATACACGCTGTTATCAGCTGTGGAGTAGCAGACTGAGTGTCCTATAGGTACTCAGTATGACACTGGTGATGAGTGAGAATAGAATGATGAATTATTGTTTGATTTCAACTAAATAAATGTCAATAACTGGTGTTCATCCTCACACTAGTTAACTTTTTTTTACTCAGGATACACAGTGCTAACCATTTAAGGGCAGCATAGTGCTTTAATGTTCTCTGGCCTTTACCATCATAATTGATGTACACATGTACCATGGTTCATTATTAATGCACCATGACAATTAATTAACATGAAGGCTCGGGGCAGTGTATGACCGTCAAAATGGTTAACCATACCATGCTCAGCTGCCACCATGTTCACCATGTAGGCAGACATAGGAACTCCTATAACCCAATCATGTTGATCCCTGACTTGATCCCCAAAGCACACACTGCCCATATGCTTTGACTACAATACCTGCGCCACAACCTTCATTATGTGTATTGTGGTTATAGGCATTACGTGTGTATTGATGGTGTGTTCGGCAATGGAGGTACCACCTGGGTTATAACGTTAGAGGGTGGTCCCACATAAAGGTGGTACTGGAGGTGGGTAGGCTGTCAGCTTGTCTCCTCACCACACCTTTAACGTGTAGCAACTGGAGGAGGAACATCACCAACTAGGTCACCTCCTCAGTCCTCCTGTACCCCCACAGGCCATACAGGCCACCATCAAGACTCGTTAACACATTATACTTAGCCTACTCAGAATGGTCCATGGTAAGTCCAATACCAATGACAATAGGCTTATAATACTGGATGGACAGGCTGTGTTTGATATAAATGGTTTGATAGTGAATATATTCATTGGATGCCATGTCATTCACTAGTTTAGATAGTGGTCTAAAGAGGAGAAAGCATGTCCCCCTGTCCTTGGCCTCGTTATAGAGACGTTGTACCAGTAACATACATGTATGGTAGATCTAATAGCAGGCAGGTGATCCAAGTATAAATCTAGTCGTTACAACATCGATGCCGCTCCCTGTTAAGGGTGGTTAAATATTAAAGCTGAACGCAGTTAAGTCTGGCTGCATTATTGATCACAACAAATACCATGCTGGTGTTATTTAACAGCCAATGCAATTGTCAACGCCTTATAATGTACAGTCTAGGCCGCTTAAGCCTCAACGCGGCATAGGGTATATCTTCAACTCTACATGGGACATGATGACATTGATGTTCTTAGAGGTGACATGGGACATGAAGATTTAAATGACAGGCGACATGGCCATTTCTTCGACATGTGACATGGTCCCCTCTCCCATTCAGAGCTTTAGCTATAACTTATTACCAGTCTCCCCACCCCCCGTGGTAGTAGAACCCATACCTGTATTATGGTTATTATACCAGTTTCTGCCCACCTGTATACCATGTACCATGTAAGGTGGTGGTACAGAGAGGGAGAGTCCTGCCCCCACACACACAGGTATGACAACACTCACCTGTATTACTACCATAGTGGTAATGGTGGAGGTGGCTGCCTGCTCTACCTGTGCTAGGCGGCCACCCCTCCTCCATCCTCCTCCTGTGTGGTATCCACATCACGTTAAGCACTAGCCGCCTGTGTACTCCATGACTACCTGACTGTTACTGTTGCTGCTACTCCACTGTCTACTCCACAGGGTAGGAACCAGCTGATGATAAAGCTAACCCCTACTACCTCCTCTCCTCCTGCTACTCCCGTGATTCACTCTGCTTTCCATATATGGAAGTGGCCAAGTTAAGGGTCACTGCGCATGCTCAGGTGCTACGGAATGTGTATTCGGTGGAGGCGGGATCTAAAAGTTGGGCGGGGTGTAGAGGGTGGAAAACTGCAGGGACACGCCCTATTTTAATAGAGTAATATAATCTGTCATTTTGAATCAAATAAACTCTTTTTTTTCTAACTATGGGGAGAACTATACCGGGATTTCCCTGCATACCTAGAGTAATCAGTCTTTTCCAAAAGGTATAGAAAACACACTTGAACAGCGTTCAGATTTGTTAAAGCTGAAGTGTTATTTTTTTGAAATACAAGACTTCCTATGCTTTAGCACTGAAGGCCCGTATTCAATGGTCCCATTGAATACAATGTGGCCGTATTCAATGGGCTAGGAAAAGATTGTTTTTTCTTCATTAAGTGGCTTCAAATAAAAAATAAACACAAATTCCAACTACATTGATACCATCTCTGATGTATTTCACTTGTGGGGGCTGGGGCATATCCCACTCAGCCTGCGGCTTCGTGGGATATGGCCCCAGCCCCCACTCGTGGCATTTGTCTATGTATATGGTAAAACCTGTAACTCCAGGTAAGGAGACCAGACATGGGGAGCCCCATCCAGTGGGTTTACCCAGAGGTGGGCGTGACGTCACAGACGCGTCATTGTCACGGTTGAGGACGTATCTGACCTCGTTCTAACAATGTCTCAAGGATGTTAGACGTATGTGCTATTATGCAGGGAATCCCCTTTTGTCTAAGCTCAGGCTTAGGTTAGCTGACCATCTAATTGTGTTTGGCTTTAAGTACAAAGGTACTGGTAGTGTGTTTTGGTCTTAGCTGCTTATACCTGGGCACAGCAATACACATAACTACGGTTAACACTGTATACTATACTGCCTGATGCGGGTACTATGTATTAACCATTCCTGGACAGTATAAGTACCTTAACTTTTCAATCATGAGTG